>RJWJ010044776.1:0-11983 GCA_004363605.1 Indri indri | reverse complement strand
GCTTAGCAGGGAGACGTGACCTGGCACGGGTGGGCTGGGGGCACGGAGCTGGTCCTGTGCGGAAGCAGCTTTACCCTGAGACCTCCCAGAGAGGAATGTTCCCCAGGTGAGCAGTGAGAGGTGGAGGTGCGAAGGAGCGGGGTGGTTCAAACAGGAGCGCACGTGCAGGGCTCCCGCGGGAGGGGCGGGATGTGTGGACGGAGGAACGGCCTGGCTGTCTGGAGGGCAGGGAGGGCGGAACGACATGCTTTGCTGACAGGTCAAGCGGCAGGGGTCATCTCTGAGGCTTTGCAGCAATGTGAAGGAACTTGGATTTTACCCTAAAAACAAAAGGGAAGAAGTTCAAGGTTTTAAGGAGGGAGTGATGTGATTAGGTTTGCATTTTGCGGAGATCCGCCTGGAGGGGAGGGGCTGGAGGCCGGTGGGTGCAGAGAAGGGCGGCCGTCTCTGCATCCACTCAGGCAGGGGGTGCTGGGGCCGGTGGGTGCAGGAACAGGAGTAACGGAGTTATGCCAGAGGTACGATTCACGCCGCTTGGTGATGGAATTCACAGGGAGGGCAAGGAGAGTGTACTCGGTTCCTGGGGCTGCCATGACAAATTACCACAGCCGCGAGCTTTCAAACCAGAGAATTTTGCTCTCTCACAGTCCTGGAGGCCAGAAGTCTCAAATCAAGGTGTCAGCAGGGCCGTGCCCCCTCTGAAGGCTCTTGGGGAGGTGCATCCTGCCCTTTCCAGCTTCTGTGGCCCCGGCCTTGCTTGGCTTACAGCTACCTTGCCCCAGTCTCTGCCTCCGTCTTTGCATGGCCCATGTGTGTCTGTGTGTCCTCTCCTCCTTTTGTAATGACACCAGTCATTGGATTTGGAACCCACCGAAATGCAGGATGGTCACACTGTAACTAATTACATCAGCAAAATGCCTTTTTCTAAATAAGGTCTCATTCTGAGGTTCTGGGGAGACATGAATCTTGGGGGGATGCTATTCAACCCACTTCAGACAGAGAGAGGTGTTGGGAAGGATGGCTGCAGATCTCTGCATGAGCAGAGTGTGTGGAGGACAGACAGACAGCCTGCGTGAGGACGTGAGGGCCCCTGAACCAGAAACACGCATCCGTGTGTGAGCGATTGGACCGGACCTAGTGGGACCTCCAGTTCTCTGCAGATGAATATTTTTCTAAATGAGACTGAAAGCCTTTCGGTTCACCCTGACTTAGCGAAAGCTGTTCTGTAACGCCGGTGTGCAGGCCATGTGCTTTTCATAGTGTGACGACCACGAGGCCTCTCCCAGAGCAGGTGTTGACAGCGCCGGGCCAGGAAGCACTTGGGCTCTCTGCCACTTTCTGGCTGTGTGGCACTGGGGAGGGCTCTGGGCCTCTCTGAGCCCAAGTTTCTTCCTTGGTGTGACAGAGACGAAAGTGCTTAGGGAAAAGGCTGTGCAAAGAATCACATGTGGCAAGAACCAGTCTGTTTGCTTTTTCGTTTGTGCTTTTACTTTGACAAAGGCATTATGTGTAAGAATTGTATGTTATATTCCACGAAACGCATCAGCGGGAGAGCATCCGGGATTATGTGCTGCCTGTTGAAACTTCCACATTACTCTTGAGCATAAATTATTGACACGTTCTTGTTTTCTTGTGACCCCTCCTTGCTAAGCATTCAGGAGAGAAAAATCTCACTTAGCTAAAGGTCCTTATGTGTTACAGATGCACTTTGCTCAGGAGACCAGGAAGTGGTGGCAGGTGGATGGTGACAGCTAATGACTAAGGGATACAAAAGCTGCCCCACAGAGAGGGGGCAGGGAGGGAAAAAGCCACAAAAGGAGCGATGATAAAGAACTTCCAATTTTGAGCGTTATCAGAAATACAGCAGTTACCTGTCTTCCTCCAGCTTCTCTCAGCAGCCCCCTCCGGGCCGGGCCCTCGTCCTCAGCGGCTCGCAGAATGGCTCTTGCCCCAGAGCCAGCCCCAAGCAGCCTGCTCTCTGGGCACCGTCCTGCCTGTCCTCCGGCCTCCCTATGACCTTGTCCCTGGCCTCCTTCTGGAGGCTCCTCCAGGGCTCCGTCTCCAGGCCCTGTCCAGGCACGGTTCCAGCCCCTTGCTGACCCAGCCCAGACCCGAGGACCACGCTTGTCGCACCCCCCGCCCCACACTGGAGCGCGGCCCAGACCTCCCTGCACCGTGTCCCCCACCTGCAGACGTGCCTCCTGATCCCAGGGAGCTGGCTCCTGGCTGCTGGCAGAAATCACACAGCCGCGCGTCGATCCATTTTCCTCAACCTTGGCGAAGACCCCGGGGTGGCTTGCCAGTCCTCTTGCACAGCTCAGTAGGGCAGAGTTGCCGAGTCCTTGGTTCAAGTCTCACCTCCACCCCTTGCCGAAAGTGCCATACGTCTTCTGCCGACCGACCAGCTGCCATCTTTTGCAAGTCAGCTCCTGACGTCTGACCCTCTCTCTGTGACGCCTCCTGTCCAAGTCAGCAGAGGAGAGTGAAGGTCCTTCCACTGGGCACCGGCTGATGCCGGATTCTCGGGCCACTTCTGCCATCTTAGCCCCTCGCAAGAATTATGCACTTGCGCTGGCGCACTTGGCAGAGGTGGTCCGAGTGGGAAGGAAGAGACCAGAGAGGACCCTGGCTCAGGGCTGCGAGGTGGTGGCGGGGGGACTGTATGGGTCTGCCCAGCTTCCAGCTCCTGCTGGACGTGCTTACGGCATGGCCGGGGAGGTGTGGGGGCCTGGGCTGCTCTCCCTCACTCGGGCTACCTGTGGCTCAGGGGAAATAGGCAGAGATGGACGTAGATGTGCCGGAGTTGAAGGTGCTCCCCGGTGTCAAGAGCTGTGCAGATTCGGGCATCGTTCTCCTCGTGGGTCCTGCCGTCTCCTCCCTGTGCCAGACCTGCCCTCCAAGGTCTGCCCAAGCCACAAGCCACGTGGCCCACGAGTCTGTCCTCTCCTCGCTCCCCCCAACTAAACTGGGCCACGTGGTCTATTTCATAGATGTATGAAGTTGGGCCTGGCGTCTGGGGGTTAATTGGAGGGTGTTTGGCCGGAATGTGAGCTGGGTTCAGGGCTCGGGGCCATCATTTTGTGACAGCTGCACCGTGGGCCGGTGGAGTGGGAGCTGGGTGTACTGAGACAGAGGGAGACCTGAGTCCCAGGTGTACACAAAAGCGGTGGCAGAGCCGGTGTGCCTGGACAGGAAGAGGATGCGGCGGGTAGGCTGGTGGCCCAGGTCCCGTGAGATCCGGGGAAGTCCCACCCTCTTCCACCTGAGCTGGCTGAGTGGGTTTCTGATCTTTACATGGTGTGATCTTTGAAATAAGGACTCTTGGTACTGTCACACGAAGTAACAGGAGGCTGAGATTATGAAGTCAAAAGTAAAAATCAGAAACCAACCCACTGACAAAACCCCTCCAGACCCACGGGCGTAGCTGGCCCGATGATGTGTTGGGCTCACCTGCTATAATGCAAACCACAGCCACCGTCGCCCGGCTGCTTTGAGGGGGGCATTTGCTCCGGTGCTCTCACCGCCCCACGCCAGCCTGTCCCTCCCACTGACTCTCCCACTTGTGTTCTCGTGGCAGGTGCCCTGACGACCACCGCTCTGCGCGGTGTAGCCTGAACGTGTGAGGACTTGTGACAGATGCTCCTACACAGCACAGCAGGGTGGGGACACCCCACCAGGTGCATTCAGCCTTTGTGACTGCAAAGGGAGGACAGAAGAGATTTTTCCGACTCTGCTCTCTATTCAGAAAATCCATGCAGAATCCTGATTTCATGTCTACTCACCAGGATTTTCTTCCAGGCTAGCCTGTCCCTATGGTTTGGGTCTCACGGGCCACAGGAGGTGGAAACACAAAGGTGGCTCTATTGCCAAGCAGGTCGTGAAAAGCTTCCAATTCTCCATTTCTCTCGTGCGTCAGATGGCCTTTGTGTCTAAGCACGTGTGTGTCATAAGGAGAGGCAGGTGTGTGTGATGGTCGTTTAGACCCTGCTCTTGCTTCCGAGTTAAGATCTTTTACTTAATTACCGCCTGGAAATAAGCAGTGGGTTCTGCTGAGTCAGCCACAAGGATGGTGCTGGGAGAGTCAGGCTTCTTTTTAGAGCCACAGTTGTTAGTTTTGCAGAGGTGGGAGTGTACACCTGTGCATGGGCGGAGGCAGGTAGGTGCGCACACCTGTGCATGGGCGGAGGCAGGTGTGCACACCTGTGCATGGGTTCTGGGCTCTTCCTCCTGCAACAGCGAGCTGCCGCGTCATGGTCACTGGTCTTGCTCACAGTTTGGGGGACTGTGCAGATACAGCTCATCACTCAGAGGTCACTGTAATTTGTTCCCTGGGAGCAAAGGTCTCCTGCATTAACGATTTACGTCTTTTCTCTGTGTGGAGGAATCTTCCTCCATACTCGGCCAGGCCCGCCCAAAGCAGGCTCCTTCTTGGTAGGCAGTTTAGGAACGACATGGAGAAACGGGCAACGCAACAGAACAATTAGAAGCCTAAGTTTTTGTATAAGGCCAGTGTGTCTTTGAGTTCTGAGCCTCGGTCTCCACATCTATTCCGGCCAGCTGCGAGGACTGAGGGCAGGTGGGTGCCTCATCTCACTCTGTCTCTCCGATGCCTGGAGCCAGTTTGCGGATTTATATAAACTGGGAGCTTTGGAGGCGTCTTTCTGAGACAACCCTAACTCATGTGGCATCTTCTTGCCACTTATGTGTTGACGTGGCAGGAATGTCCCTAGACCGGGTTCAGACGGCCTCTGCCCTCTACCTCGCCAAGCCTCTCTGGCTCAGTTTGCTCATCTGTGGAATGGGGGTAGAGTCCCTCCCTCTGGCGGGTTGTGAGGACCCCGTAAGACCCGGGATTGGAAGTCCCTACCAAAGCGAGGGGCTCAGGACATGCAGGTGGGTGGAACCTGAGGCTGGACCTCTTCCTGCCGGCTGAGGGGCGCTGTGCAAGGTGGGGTCTCTGCAGGGAGCCCGTCTGGCACAGTGACGTATGGAGGGCACGTGCCCTGGGTGCTCTTGCATCTGCTCACAGCCCAGGGTTCCGGGGTGCCAGTGCTCAGCTGTTTGGGAGCCGGCCTGGCTGCACCTGGAGCTCCCAGACACAGGGGAAGACAGGCAGTGGGGTGGCCACCCTGGAGATCCTGCTCCAGGTAGAGGCCCCAGCTGATGACTTGCACCTGGCCTTGCTTGGCATCCCTTGGGCTGGGATGGTGAACTCAAGGCCCCGGTGTTCCATGCTGCAGAGGGTCAGAGCCAGGCCCTGTCAGACCAGGCAGTGTCTACACCCGTCCCAGCCACGTCCCGACTGGGCAGCTTTGTGCTCCACCTCTCTGAGCCTCGGTTTCCTCACCTGACACCAGTGGAGTCACAGCAGTGCCTTCCTGTCGACCATCCTGAGGGTGAGTCCCAGTCACACCGGCAGGGCCTCAGCACCATCCCGCAGCCTGGGGAGGCCCGGGCACCCGCACAGGTCTCCAGAACTGCTGGGAGTCCCGACGCGGGCAGCTGAGACTTCGCCTCTCTGCTCTCCTGCTGACGAGGGGCAGGAAACAGCCTGAGCTGTAAGTGTCCTGGGCTGGCTCCCTCCCTAAGGCCTGGCTTAAAGGTGTCATTAGCAAGGGAGACCTCCTCTAAGAGCTGAAAACAACCTGTCAGCACAGGACAGCCCCCATCTCGAAGAAGTATATGGTCCTAAAAGTCAACCGTGCTGAGGCTGAGACGCCTGCTCCCAGCTCCTCCTCCACTGGCCACGCGCTCCTGCAGCCACGCAGGCCACGGGCTACTGGAATAGGTGCCGGGGCTGCAGGTGAGCCTAGGGCGTTGACCCCGATCCATCTGCCGCCTGTACCTGGAATAAGAAGGGCAGCAAGAGGCCCTGTCTGCCGCTGCTTCTGCCCTTGGGTGTCAGAACCCCTCTCTCCACTGGGGTGCCCTGGGGCTTCGCTCTGGGCAACCTCCCTGATCTAAGATTGTGGCAGCTGCCCCAGGACTCTGCATGGTCAGGGTCCCCTCTGCCTCAGGTCACCGAGGTCACCATGGCAGCAGTGGAGGCAGGGGCAGGAAAGGGAGACGTTACTGGTGTCGCGGGTTTTGTATATGGTGTTTAGGGCCTTGGTTCAGGTGTTTTCTGCCAGGCGTCAGCCAGCCACCAGCCTGGACAGTGTCCTGGCAGCACTGGTGGACAAATCGCAGGCACACAAGAGCAGGCGCCTGGCACCGAGCAGCGCAGGGGCCTGGCAGGGGCCAGGCACTTGGTCCGCGGACCTGGTTCCTCAGGCCCCGGGTGCCCTTCTCACCCCCGCCCCCAGCCCCGACTCCTGCAGCATCTATATTTAAAAATGTTTACAGATAATAACTGTCTTCAGCCCCACAAGGCAGACAGGAGCTTCCTGGCAATTGCAGTGCCGGGCTGGTTTGGAGGTTTTTGCAGGGAGCTAAGCTAGTTCCCAGCGAGCAGGCGAGCGCCACGGGGCACTGTGCCAATCCCTACCTCTGGGGAGGTTCGGGAGAAAGGAGCCTGCCGGGAAAGCAGAGTTTCTTGGGAAGATGAGATTTTGCATCCGAAATCCTTCTCGGACCATAAGGTAAGTTGAACTGCCCCAGACACTGCTGGCGGGATGGAGGGTGGGCATCTTTTTAGGGGGTGGCCTCTTAAAGGCAAAGGCTTTGCAGATTGTAGCAGCGGCAGGGCAGAAGGAGAATGGCTTTTTCCCTTGAACCAGAGGACTTGGTTTGCGGTTGGGGTAAGGGGTCGGAGCCTCTCCCCACAGAGGGGCCGTTTTTTATGTGTCTGGCAGGTCAGACCAGGATCAGCCCTGAGCCGTGGAGTCCAGAAAGGCCCCAAAGGTCTTTTGTGAATGTTATTTTAACCTATTACTTCTGGGCTAAAAATAAAATTTCCACTTGGATGCCTTTTCATCTCCAGATTGTAAGATAGTTTCCAGGAAAGAATAGATTGTCATTGATGTGCATTTTGACGGCACAGTGTCCTATTCTTAAGCCGGCTTTTGTAAAAATTCAAAGGAGAGGAGGTTTCCAGCAGTGGAGGTTGAAACCTTCACTTAGTTTCAGGAATACATATCCCACTATCGGAGTTGTTACCCGCTGTGGATCTGCACCACCGAGTCCTGGCTGGCCGGCCAAGCGTACGTTTTGCTTTCGTGCGATTTGGCATGTAGTATCATTTGTGGATTTGGGGTTCTGAAAAATAGTTAGCAAGTGATGTTGGATGTCTGGAGTCAGGGCCCAGGAAGAAGGGAAAACTAGTTCGGAGTGTTAGTGTGGGTCGCAGTAAGTTCTTGGAAACAAAATTGGTTTCCGAAGGCACCCTGCTGTGTCTCTAAGCTGCAGAGGTTTTTTTTGACCCAGTGGGAAATGGATTCTGGATTCCAAGGACTTCAGGAGAAGGGAAGCTGTCTGAATGAATGCTAAACCCCTCCCCTGAAATGCTTGCTTGCTTCTTAGAGGAACGGGAGAGATGGTATTCAACGGTCCTTTTGTGGAGTGTGGTTTGCATGTTATTCTTTGAGGATGAATTATGGCATTATGCAAATGCACAATGATGGTAACCCCTTACAAAATCTAAGAATAACAAATCAGAAAAAAAAGATGGCTGAGGTTCATTCAGAAATAATCAAGGGTGTATTGTTTCACCACTGACAGGACCAGGAGAAAGTTTTCCCGGAGCCACTGTTTCAATTGTCACCTGGGTATAACTCTCAACAGAAGTAAACATTCCCAGGAAGATGTTCTGCAAATTTACTGCTGTTTAATTTCACAACTTTCACCCCACAAGCTAAAATAAGAGGCCATTATGAAAATGCACTTTCTTTAACATACATTATCTTCCCTTCCCAGGCCACGCCCATAGGTAGCCCGGCAGTTTGCAATTCTCTTTCTCTATGAAATAGAGATTTTTTTTTTCCTGTATTTTCTGGGTATTAACTCTTTGGTTGCCAAGCAGTTGAGCCCCGAGTCTATATGATACACCTGCCCACTGTAGCTTATTGGGTTTAAAGACATCGTTGTTACATAATGCAGTAGCTTTGCTTGTGGGGTGACTGTTCATGTTGTGTATGCTCAGAACGTTCTATTTTTACAGTATAAAATATCATTCTCGGGAGCAACCTGCTCACTCTGCCTCCCCTGCAGCCACACGCTTTGCACCGTGGAGTCGTTGGCATGAAGGCCCGTGACATATGGACAGCAGTGCGGGCCTCCTGTCTGGGGCCTCTCAGGACCGAGGGGTGGCTGGAGGCAGTTTCTCTCCAGCCCTGAGGTTGATGATCCCAAGCTGCAGTGCTGAGCCTGTGGTGCTATTTTTAGCTTCCTTTCTTCCTTGCGTCTTGACATAATTTGACATGTCACAGCTGAATCTCATCTATTTGCAGAGGTTACTGTGTTCTGTAATCTGCGTTTTGTGGGGCAGAAATGGTCCTTGCCTGAGCATATTCCATCGTTATTATTTGGGGGGGAAAGTCATGATATCATCAATTATCTTTAAAACATACAAAATGAAATCTATCCTTTTATTTATTTTTCTACTGCTAATCTCCCTGGCCAGGAGCACCTCGAGGGTAGGGATGGTTCTCCTGCTGGAGATCACAAGGCAGGGAGCGGTGGTTCTCACAGTTCGAGAACCTGTTTCAGGATCACCTGCAGGGCTTGTCGCACCTGCAGAGTTTCTGAGTTAGCAGGTCTGGGGAGGCAAAGAATTTGCATCTCACACGCTCCCAGGTGACGCTGCTCTTTTCCAGGTGGAGATCACGGTGGACGGTCAGTAAATATTTAGGAGTGGGTGATGCCCATAATGAGAGAGCCAGTTTAAGAAACACACAAATGGTGGAGATTTTCAGTTGGTTGTGTATCCTGTCCATGTGGTTGGAGATGGACTTGATTGAAAAAGAAATTAAAGTTTAAATAAAAAGCCATAATAGGGTCTGGCTATTAGATGATTGAGAGAATGTGCTTGATGTTATTTTGGGAGGACGAAGGCTGAGCTGTTTCGGGCCGAAGCATCACAACTTGGACGACTTACTTTGAGATGGCCAATGGGACATACAGGACATAAATGAAGTATGTGTGTGTGTGCACCTGCACATATGAAGTACATACAGAAAAATACTAAAAATTGCTGAAAATTTGGGTGTTCACACTATTTTTTTTTTTTTTTTTTGAGCCACAGTCTCACTCTGTTACCCAGCTAGAGGGCAGTGGCATCATCATAGCTCACTACAGCCTCAAACTCCTCAGCTCCAGCGATCCTCCTGCCTCAGCCTCCCCAGTAGCTGGGATTACAGGAGAGCCCCACCATGCCCAGCTAAGTTTTTCTATTTTTGGTAGAGATGGGGTCTCGGTCTTGCTCAGGCTGGTCTCGAACTCCCGAGCTCCAGTGATCCTCCCTCCTTAGCCTCCCACAGTGCTGGGATTACAGGCATGAGCCACCACGCCCGGCCCTCATACTACTCTTAATACTTTTCTGCATGTTCAGAAATCATATTAACATGGTAAACACGATAATAGGGCTTAGGACATAGCTTTTGTTTTGTGTGTGCATAATCGTGGGTAAGTCACGCTCTCAAGCGTGTTTGCGGCTGTGTTGCTCTGAGCGTATCTGGCACGTGTATGTAGACAGACAAATCAGCTTGGGGAGTTCTTCCTTCCTCCCTGTTCCTTTTTCTCCTTGTTCTTTCCTTTTTTTCCCCCCTCCCCTCCCCCCTGCCTGTCCTCCCCTCCCCTCCCCCCTGCCTGTCCTCTCCTCCTTCCCCTTCTGCCTCTGCTGTTTGCTGAGCCCGGCCACCTCCCAGGGCTCCGGTCCAGAAGGATTCCATGCGGGGATGTTACTGGATCCACTCACAGAAAAGTTTAATTATGTGCAAATTATTATTTTTCCCAGGGTTTGCAGGCTGCTGCCTGGTTTTGTAAACAAAGTTTTAGTGGAACGCAACCACACCCATTCACTTACACATTTACCGTGGCTGCCTTCTAGCAGGGTGAGCACTCGAGGCAGAGACCACAGGCCCACACAGCTGAAAATATTTACTACTTGGCCTGTTGCAGAAAAATTTTGCCCAGCTTGATTTTTCCTACTGGGGTAGTTCTCTTGGTAGAGATCACACACAAACACACACACACACACACACACACACGTGTGTGTGTGTGCTCAAAACACAGAAATGCAGCAAGATGTTAACAGTTGTGCAGTCTAGGGAGTTTGTATGTGAGTTTTCATCCTACTACGTTTTTTCTACTTTTCCATATGTTCAAAAAATCTGTAAAACATTTTGACGACTGTAGTAGTGACCACCCAGGGTCTCTAAAGGAATGCCCAGGGCTCATCCTAGGTTCCGAGCCTTCAGCATTGACCTCAACAGCTTGGCAGGTTAACCACATGGGTAGAGGCTACAAATCAGTGAAAGCATTAACAGTGTGGCCATTGTACACAAGAGCCAAATGGGTATGTCCACAGACCGCTAGGGGGGCTGAGCCAACAAGGAGAGGTTTACTCTTGACACGCTTCGGGTATCCAGCTCGGATTTACAAAGTGCGCTGCCCAGGTCCTGCAAGGTGTAGAATCGGGCAGGAATCAGCCTCTTCATCTAACTGAACCAATGTCTGCTGGGCTCCAGGAGCTCACGGACGCTGTCCTGGCTGTCGGGATGTCAGGGAGCAGACCGGGCAGGATTGCCGGCCTCCAGGGCTGTGCTCTGGTGTGGGAAGCCATCTGGAAACAGTGCCCACGCCCTGTGGAGAACCAGCCTGTGTATTGTGGGGAACAAACAGAAGAGTAGGGCAAGGTTGGAGGGATTGTAAGCGTGGTGGACGATAGCTAATTGAGTATTAAACAGAGCGCCAGGGTCGGAGTCGGTAAGGAGGTGACTTCGAGTAAGGTCTTGAAGTGAGGCACGTGGCTGCCTGGGCAAGGGAACCTGCAGTGCGCAGGGCCTGAGTGAGAACCCGCCTGGTGGGTTCCAGGGACAGCGAGGGGCCCTGGTGGCTGGGGTTGCAGGAGGTTGCTGGGGAGGCGGCAGGAGAGAAGCAGGGAGGTCGTGGGGTGGAGGCCACTGCCAGGACTTTGGCTTTTGCTCCGAGTGTGATGGGAGCCCCAGGGCGGTTTGGAATTCTGAGAGTCATGATCCATCGAATGACTTAGGAACAGGCTGGCGTAGAGGAGCGCGGACCAGCCCAGCGACCGCTGCTGCAAGCCAGGCGGGAGGGGATGGCGACTGACCACAGCGAGTGCGGGGGACGTGGATGCATCTAGAAGCTGAAGCTGACGTGGCTGGCAAGGGGGCAGGTGGGGAAAGGGGAACACACGGGTCCGAGGTTTTGTCCTGAGCATCAGAGGGTGGAGCGCCCTTCCTGGGCTGGAAGGGAAGGCCGTGGGGGAGCGGGGAGAGGTTCAGGTTTGGCCACACTGAATCTGGAACGTCTGTCAGTGTCCGCGTTGAGATGACAGACTGGCAATCGGCCGTGCAAACGTGAACTTCGGAGCGAGGTCTGGGCTGGGGCTGTGCATCTGGGAGGCAGCCGTTCAGTCCAAGCTGATGTGAGCTAATGTGCTCTTGCCCGAACTTAGCCATGTGTCTGCCACCTGTAGTCTAACTCGCTGAATATTTTCTTTTACTGCAAGTCTTTTCTTTCTTTCTTTTTTTTTTTACTGAAGTAAGCTCATTTTAAAAGGATATCTTAAACTGAAACTTCAAGGGCTCCTGGGCACCTGCACCGGCTCCCGCGGGGCTCCCGGCTCCTCCTTTTCCTGCTGCGACGCCCTTTCTGCCCACCAGCTGGGAGGGGCCCTCAGAGGACATACCAGACCTTGTCCTGTCCTGCTTCCTGCTGCCCTGGGCGTGGAACCCAGCCCGGATCGTGGCCTCTGAGATGCTGCCTCCCTCTCTGACATGGTCTTCCATTCCCAGGGAGCCCCGGCCCGCCTAGGTTTGAGCCCCGCCTCATTGCACACCTGCTTTGTGACTTTGTTCCTTAC
>RJWJ010044775.1:0-12027 GCA_004363605.1 Indri indri | reverse complement strand
TCAAGATGTCTGATTAACCCCCTTTCTTTTTGCATTACTCACTTCGTGTTAATATTGGATGTCTGAAATCCTAGGGGGGTGCGTGCAATGTGGTGGCTAGACACTGTCTATGATGGTTAAATTAAAAAGAATTTTTAAAAAGGTTTGTATTATGTTGCTGATGTATTAGAAAATCTTTAGGAATGTCAGGTGCCTGGGTGTTATTTTTCTTTTTAATTCCAGAACGGGCTGATTAATGACTAGGTACTGATTTCGATTCTCATTCATATGTACGGGTAGCCCTCCTCCTCCTCTTGCGCCTTCTCCTCCCTCTCACTAATCCAGGTCCTCTTTTGGAGAGTTTTGCTGAAAAGGGAAGGTGAGAAATGGGGCCATAACCAGAAGGGAAAAGGAGGTTGACAAAGGGTTTCTTGTAGGTGGATAGATAACATGATGTATGCTGTGATAAGAAAGACTCACTGAAGGGTAGAGAAGATTGACAATGTAGAAGAGAAAAGGAAGACATTCTGGTCATTGTCCAGGAGGTTGGCTGCTTGTAAGAATGTGGAGAGTTCATCTAGAACAGCTGTCCTCACAATGTGGTCAGGGGACCCCTGGAAGTCTCTGAGAACTTCTCTGGAGTTTAGGAAGTCAAAACTATTTACATAATAATAAAAGCATGGTCTGCCTTTTTCACTGTGTTGATATTTGAGCTGATGTTTCTTAAAGCAGCGGTAGGTAAAACTGCTGGTGTTTTAACAGCAAATAAGCTATGGTCTGAATGTTAATGGTCTCCCAAAACCTAAATAGCACAGGGATGGTATTTAAGAAGTGGGGCCTTTTGGAGGTGATTGGGAGCCCTCATGAATGGGATTAGTCCCCACAGGAAAGAGGCTTTGAGGGAGTCTTGTTCATCCCTTCTGCCATGTGAGGATGCAGCAACAAGGTGCCATCTGAAGCTGAGAGCCCTCACCAGACACCAAATCTGCTGGGGCTTTGATCTTGGACTTCCCAACCTCCAGAACTGTGAGCAAAAAAATTTCTGTTGTTTATAAATTACCAAGTGAAAGGTATTTTATTATAGCAGCTTGAGCAGAATAAGACACATGCCAACCCAAATAGCATGAATGTTGTTCATGATCATCATCATCATGCTAATTCTGCTTCTGAATGCCCTCGAAGAAGCAGTAAAAATTATTGATCTTTATTAAATCTTGCCCTTGAGTACACATCATTTTAAAATTCGAAGTGACTAAATCGGAAGTTTGCATAAAGAACCTCTGCCCACTGTAGCATTATGGTTGTCTGAGGAAAAGTACTGAGCCATTGATTTGAGTTGCTAGCTGAGCTCATCTCCCTCCACCTTGGGATACCATTTTTATTGGAAAGAATGACTTATTTGAGAGAATTAAAATCCTCATGTGATGGTTTCCTGACACTTAAAGACTTTTCTGATGTAGTTGGTGGTGATATTAATGCATGTGTTTTTTTAATATAGTGTAATGAATTGTCCCAACATTTGGAAGATCTGTATAACTTAGGGAAGCTATTTTCCAGTTGACCAGGTGCATGATGTTACAAAATCAGGCATGGGTGAAAGATCAGTTCAAAAGCGTATGATAGACCCATGAATTTTAAGGTAACAGAGTGGGAAAAAGTTCAATGATACAGTTTCAGATTCCACGTTGCAATTGATCTTTAAGAAACTATTATGTGTCGGGATTTGGTGTTGTATCAAAGAAGAACGCCCCCGATTTTCTAGAAAGGCTGTTAAAATACTCCTTCCCTCTCTAACTATGAATCTGTGTGAGGCTGAAATCCTTTCATATACTTCAACCAAAACAACATATTACAGCAGATTGAATGCAGCTGTCTTCCATTAAGTCAGACAGTTAAGAGATTTGCAAAGATACAAAACTGCTTTTCTCACTGAATTTTCTGTTTTAGAAAATGTAGTTCTTTTTCATACAAATGTTATTTATATTACCATCTAATAGATGCATTCATGTTTTAATGAATTAATCAATATTTTAAATTTCTCAGTTTTAATTTCTAATACAGTAAATATGATAGCTATAACCCACATAAATAAAAGCTCTTTGGGGGTCCTCAATAATTCATAAGCATGTGAAGAGGTCCTGAGACCTAAAGGTCTGAGAAATGCTGAGCTAGAAAAATGGGAGGGCGAATAGAAACTACAGTAGAGGTGTAGTGTAGATATCTTCTGGTTGTCAGGATTTTTCTCCAGGAGACAGATGAGAGGGATGTGCAGGCTGAGGTATTGGCAGTTTTTGGGGAGAGAATAACATACTAAATAATCATCTGAAAGTGTGCGGGTGAATGGATAAGGGAACAGCATGCCTACTGTGCAAGACCCACTTGAGCACCCACCTGAGGGTTTGTGGTCATGAAACTTAAAGTGAGACCAGTGAGTATGGCTGTGTGTTTTCCAGCTAAGTTCAGCTGCTCAGGTCCAGGCATGGAGTAGGAAGAGTTGGATATAACTAGGGTTGAGGTCTTGGACATTGAATAATCCGGAGTAGGAGAGGTTCCAGGGAGGTAGGGGGCATGCAGGGGAGCAATTTTAATGATAGACCATAGATATAGTCTGTGTGAGGGGCAAAGAGAAGATGTAGGAGGCAACAAGGGATGGTGAGAAGGCGGCAGGCTTCGTGCATTGTAGGTTTCAGTGTGGTCGAAGGTTGTTGGGTTGGCCTGTAAGAGGGAGTGAGCGGGAAGACTAGAAGATAGTGGACAAAAAGCGAGGTGCATGAATTGAGAATAAGGGGTTTTGGTAATGGCAGACACCATTATTTGCAGTTATTGGTAATGGCAAAAGCTAGAGTCTGACCTTGGGAGTGGCTGAGGAAGGATGGAGGAGAGGTCATTGGAAGAGGCAAATTAATATAACTGGGAGGACTTGGTGCTTGAAGGATCAGCATATTGGAAATATTGAGAATTAAGGTAGAAGTGGGGTCGAGAGAGTGTCAGTGAGCCAGGAGCTGAAAACAGCACGGTGAGATGGTGACTCTGGGGTCATCAGGTGAGAGGAACAAGGAGGGATGCCAAGTGGTATAGTCAGGTGATGTGCGTAGTAAAACTGGAGGGTCAGGAAGGAGGGTGTGGGGGATGGTCTGGAAGAGGCAGTAAGGAGGAAGTTACCCACCTGTGTTGCTCATAGGCCTGGTGCAACCCAAAACTTCAAGAGGGAAACCCATTCCTGCTTAAAGGGAGCAACAGAGGAAGCATTGTCCTCAAGACATAGCCAGGTACAGCTTAGAGCAAGAAGGTGAAGGGATGTTTAGAGGATTCCTATGAAAGGATCTCTTCATAGAAGGGACTGAAGAGGAGATCTTGCTCACTGTGCACTGGGAATTCTAGGGCACGCACTAGAAGGGTTTCTGGAAGATGACGATCAAACGGGGAAAATGCGGAGCCTCGTGGGGATTAGATGTGGGTGGGAAGGGGCAAGCTGGGTGTCTGGAACTGCCGCTGGAGGCCGACATTCACAGGAGAGAGTGAGGGATGCCATTAGTCCTGGTGGATCCTGATTGTGCCTGCTGGGAAACAGGGATCTTTGCCAAGCGGCAAGGAGGCCTGGCAAGGGACAATTTTATAACTTAAAGAACTTATCAAGTAAGATTTTTTTTTTTTGCGAGTAGGAGCTCTACGGATGTTTATTCCTGGATGGTTAGACCAAAGGATGAAGGAAATGAATAGTTATTGAACATGTAGAGCATTCCAGATCTGGTGCTAATAATTCCCACCCATTTTCTTATTTAATCTTCCTACAAGTCCTTAAAATAGGTATTTTTCAGTCCCCTGTTACAGAGGGAGGTGCAGAATCAGAGAGGTTAAATAATTTGCTCAAGGTTGTCTAGCTAGTGAGTGGTAGAACTGGAAATTGGATCCAGTTCTTTCTGGCTTGTGCCCAGTCTGCTCTACCATGAGAAAAATATTTAAAATTGAGCTTTGCGTGAGAACTTTGCATCAGTCCTTGCTTAAAAGTTCTGATGCCCTTTGCAGGATCCTCTATGACTAGTCATTTAGTCCTCATATTCGGCCAACATAAGGTGGACCTAAAACCTTTATGAGAACTATCCTATCATCTGCACAGACTTGGGAAAAACTGGCCTTACATTCCTTTTATTCTCTTTTTAAAAGAATTTATATTTTTTCTTTTCAGACACAGGGTCTTGCTGTGTCACCCAGGGTGGAATGCAGTGATGTGATCATAGCTCACTGTAGCCTCTCTCAGGTAGACACCAAATTATTTCTTTTTCCACCTTTTTGTTCTATGCAGCCCTCAAGGATTGGCTGATGCCCACCACGTTGGGGAGTGCAGTCCTCTCTACTCATTCTACCTATTCAAGTGCTAATCCCACCAGAAAGACCCTCAAAGACACACCTGGAAATAGTGTTAAATCTGGGTATGCCGCGTCCCAGTAAAGTTAGCACGAAAATTAACCATCCCAGTGTGTGTGTAGTATTAGTTCCCGGGGAAGGCACACACATACACTTGCTTTTATCTCTTAACCATATATCTTGACGATCACTCCATAAATATGTGAAGGAATCTTCCTCATTCCTTTTTATGGCTGCATAGTGTCAGCATATACATTTTAAATCATTTCCCCAGTTTATTCTAATACCTGTTAGTTTATAGACCAGTGCTTTTAAGGTTTACATTATCTGGGTCATGAGGACCTTTTCTCGGCCCTCCTGTCAGGGCTGTTGTCAAAGGGAGATGGACAAACCGTAATGAACAGACAAACCTTAACTGCTCTCAGAATATCATTTCGTTTGTTCCTGTGTCCCCATTCCCTGCGCCAGCCTGTCTGCTTCCCTGTGCACCTGTACACGGAAGGGTTTCAGTGCTACGTGTGTATAGCACAGTTATTCCTTCTGCTGACGGCTGCTGTCAGTCCCATGGGCAAAGCATTGTATAGCGAAGGGAACACTGATTGCAGTCGAAAACACGTGTGCACGTCTTACTGGGTCTCTTAAAGTCTGAGACCTTCCGCAAGTGACCTAACCTCTCTGAGCCTGTTTTCTCATCTGATTAAATGGAGTTATTACTTGCTCAGTGAATGCGTGTGTTTTGTCACCCAGTAGCTTTCCCTTCTCACTTTGCTCACAGGGATTGTTCCAACATCCCTCTCTCCTGCCCTGTCCCCAGGATCTTTCCTGGCAGCACACAGACCTTCCAACATTCCTCTTATATGAAGGAAAACTTCTCATGATTCCACTTCCCCCTTCAGATCCTGCCCCATTCCTCTTCTTTCTGGAACACTCATCGAAAGTCTCGTCTTTTCTGGCCCTTACAATTAATTCCTCTCTGCCCATTCATTCTGGAATCTACTCTGTTCAGGTGTTCCTCCGCGGCTCTCCTGAATCTGCCCTTGTTAGGGTCCGCACAGCAGAATCCAATGATAATATTAGTCCTCAGGTTAACACCGTTGCTCCCTCACACCTTCTCGAAATACTTTCTGCACTTTCAGAACACCGTGTTCCCTTGCTGCCTCACACCGCCTGCCTGTTCTTTCCCAGTCTCCTTTTCTGGTTCTTTCTCATTTCTCTAGTTTTTCCCAACTGCTTCTTGGGTAATCTTGTCCCATCTCGTGGCTCTAAATACGTCATAACTTCTTCCTCTGTCTCTAGCCCTCTCCTTTCTGTGGAACTCCAGAGTCATGCATTCATCCGGCTGTTTCTGTGAGCTCCTCTACTTGATTAGCTAATAGGCCGCTCAAACCTCAGGTGTCCTGATCTAGGCTGCCCAGCCTCCTTTCCGAAAGCGATCTTCCTTTCCCATTTGCTGTCTCAGGACATTCCAGCCCAAACCCTGGAGACATCCTTGCTTTCTTCTTTTCTCCCACACCTCTCTTCGAATCTTACATCTAATGTAGCTGGCTTTACTGTCAGTGTATGGCAAAACTCCTCTGTCCGATTTCTTTGCAAGGTGACAGTAGCTCTTCCAGTTTCATGATACCAGCAAGGACAGCATGAAAAAGGAAGATGTTAGGAAGTTGGCCAAGAAAGACAGTGCCCAGTAAACAAGTCTAGGGGCAAGCCCCCACATAAGAAAAGGGCCAAAGGCAAACTCCAAGACAAGCTCTGTTGTTGGCCTTGTTTCATAAAATCATACAGGAAAAAACTATACAGAAGTTTCCAACTCTAGCTCATAACCACTGTGGTCACCTCTGAAAGACTGACGATTCGAGACTGCCCGACCAGGGCATCCCTTTAGGAGGTGCCTTGTAAAATACTTACCAGTTTCTAAAATAGAGCCCATGTTCAGCCTACACTGGAAATAGCAAAGATAGTGATACGCCTGCTGCTTAGAATGGGCAGCAGGGTAGTAAATGTCCATACTACTGTAGTTCTTCATTTTTATTTTCTTTGCAAGTTCATCTAAATGTATATTTTCAAGAATAAAAATTTATTAAATAAGCACAAAAAATAGTAAAACTCTCCCCAGTTCTCGCCGTATCAGTGCAAGTTCAGGTGCAGTGCAACTGGTGAAGGGCGTGTGGCCTCCAGTTGGCTAGTTCTTTCGAATCGTTCCCACCAAGTAGTTGAACTCCCCATAGCGGGACCCTGCATTTTAGTTGATTTAATTTTCTTGATTCTACTCATAGCTTTATGGAGAGATGTTATACTATGTCCCGAATTTGCCCACTTCTTACCACCTTTGCTGCTACTTTCCTGGTCTCAGGCATGACTGTCTCTCACCTGGATTGTGATAACCTGTTACCAAGTCTCTGCGCAGCCAGAGTGATGCTGCTAAACCTAAGTTGGATCATGTCACTCTCTGGCTCACAAAGCCGAAGTTGTTACTATGGCCAACAAAGTCTTACAGTGCCCACGCTGACCGTACCTCCCCGCCTCTTATTTCATCTCCCACTGTTCTTCCCCTTAGTTACTTTGTTCCAGCACCGTTGGGCTTCTCGCCGCCCTTTGCACACACCATGTTTGTTCCCGCCGAGGAAACTTGCGCTGCTCCTTCTCTCTGTAAGACTCTTCCCCCAGGCAGCTCGCTCACTTCTTTTAGGTATGTCTCATGGTGGTTATCTTGTACATCTGGGTTTTATTAATTGTTTTGTTGTCACCCCTTCACACACACTTGGCCCTAAGCTCCATGAAAGCAGGACTTTCTGTCTGTTTTGTTCACTACGAAATCTGCAGGTGCTGGAACGCTGGCACATAGTGGCACTCCATAAACAATTGTTGAATAGACTGGACACATAAAGTGCCATGCACGTGTGAGGTGTTAACAAGAGGGGATGAGATTCTCAGATTTCTCTCTCTGGTTTCATGTTAAATTTCTACATGTTAAAATCTTTGGTGTCATTTTTCTTCAAGATACCGTAATATTTCATGCAGTTGTTCTCTGTAACAGGTGCTAAAACTTTTAGCACATCTGTTTTCTTCTCCTGTCTTCGCTTTTCTCTGGATAGTCTGGTTCCACAATAGTTTGGGGTCATTCTAGTTTATATAAAATTATTCTGAGGGATTCTTTGTGTAGCGAAAACCACCAATAAGATTAGGTTCTTTTTATTTATTTATTTATTTTTTGAGACAGAGTCTTGCTCTGTTGCCCTGGCTAGAGTGCAGTGGCATCATCATAGCTCACTGCAACCTTGAACTCCTGGGCTCAAGTGATCCTCCTGCCTCAGCCTCCCAAGTACCTGGGACTACAGGTGCACTCTACCATGCCTGGCTAATTTTTCTGTTTTTAGTAGAGACAGGGTCTCACTCTTACTCAGGCTGGTCTTGAACTCCCGACCTCAAGTGATCCTCCCACCTTGGCTTCCCAGAGTGCCAGGATTACAGGTGTGAGCCACTGTGCCTGGTCAAGATTAGGTTCCTTTTATATAGGTTCTTCCATAGAGTAAAATAAAATATAAGCCTAAATAGAGCAGGCTCAATCATAATAAATTCTTTAGGATATTTTAATAAAATCTATATTCATGGGTGACCTGCACTGATAGGTGAATTCATTGTATTTTGCTGTGATTTTTTTTGTATAACAAAACATAATTAAATGTGAAAAGTTTAGGCCGGGCGTGGTGGCTCACGCCTGTAATCCTAGCACTCTGGGAGGCCGAGGTTGGAGGATCATTTGAGCTCAGGAGTTCAAGACCAGCCTGAGCAAGAGCGAGACCCCGTCTCTACTAAAAATAGAAAGAAATTAGCTGGACAACTAAAAAAATATATATAAAAAATTAGCCGGGCACGGTGGCGCATGCCTGTAGTCCCAGCTTCTTGGGAGGCTGAGGCAGGAGGATTGCTTGAGCCCAGGAGTTTGACGTTGCTGTGAATTAGGCTGACACCATGGCACTCTAGCCCGGGCAACAAAGTGAGACTCTGTATAAAAAAAAAAAAAATTAAAAAAAAAAAAGTTTATGTGTTTTTTTCTTTCCTAGATCTTGTGCCATTTCTTAAGCAAGCAAATTATGTTTATGTAGTAAAATCTTAGTCCGTATTGGGAGTAGAGGTGGGAATAGCATTCTGTTTGTTGTGGATTTGGGATAAAAATCTAGAAACACTACTAATCAGAATATTGTAAGCAGAGATCTTTTTTTTTTTTAATTTTAGAGATGGGGTCTTGCTGTGTTGTCCAGGCTGGTCTGAAACTCCTGGACTTAAGCAGTCCTCCTGCCTCAGTCTCCTGAATAGCTTAGACTACAGGTGCACACCATTGCACCAGGTTTTAGAAATCACTCTTTATTTTGATTCTTATTGATAAGGCTTAGGCTACTTTTCCTAGTCATTACAGTTTATACAATTTAGTTTTAATTTTTAAAAATTTTACTTGACATCGTAGAGTGTCTTAGGTAATCAGTCATTCAGAATATGAATTGTCATGGCGGCATCAGAGATGTGACTGAATCTCTCTTGATCTGAAAATATCTTGAAAATGTTTTGCTTAAAGATTTATTTATCCTTGTTTTCAATTTATTTCTTATGATTTGCCTCATAGAAACATACATTCTAAACAGAATGCTGAGAAGCCAGTTGTGGTAGCTCACACCTAAAATCCCAGCTACTGGGGAGGCTGAGGTGGGAGTATCATTCGAGCCCAGGAGATCCAGACCAGCCTGGGCAATACAGTGAGACCTCATCTCAATTAAAAAAAAAAAAAAAAAAAAAAAAAAAAGCATAGTGTTGAAATCAAAATGGGATATATAATTAATATTAAATAATTTTTGCCCTGCCAACTACATCTCAGCTCATGAACATGTGAACATGTGGTGGAGGTTTTCTTCACCGTTGCAAACAGATGAATACTTTTAGAGCAGTGGGGGTAGGAGGATGGCACCCAAGCCTAAGTCACACCATTTTGTGTGGCTATTTCTTCCTTACTTGGGGTTAGGAAACAGGTGCAGGAAAGAGAAAAAAAAATATCACTTCATCATCACAGCAATTTTGGAGATCTTTCCTCATAACCAGGAACTCAGTCAGTCTTGGCGGAGCTTTCTGTTTAGTTATTCTTAAGTTGACCGTGGACAGCTTGGGTGCTGTCCCCTGGACCTCTATCAGTTCCCCTGTCCCCACTTCCAGGATTTTGGAGCCTTCCTTTCTCCTGTACTAGGAGAGGTAAGAAAATGTGCTGGAGTAGTTGTGCCATTTGATGATTTATTTTCTTTTTATATGTGCCCTTTAAAATTAACGTGGAAAATTTGGAGGCTCTTTGTGACGCAGATAGTAGAGAAAACATCGTAATTGCTTATAGGCTGAGTTTAGGTTTATATGGAATTTTGATGTGTCTCAGAAGCATCATAATTCTGTGGTTTGGGAGTGGTAATCTGATTGGGAAGGTTGTGTGAGAACAGGGGCTCTGACTGTTGAGAATGTTTGTAGAGAAAGCACATTGTTTTTCTTAGACACGGATGCTTGTTTGAGGTGGGGGGACCGGGCCCGTGGAGAGTGTTTGGCATAACTGCAACTCTCAATGCAGGCATTGCTCTGGAATGCCCTGTAGAAATCGTTTATTGCCATATCTAAACTATATAACATTTCATTAAATTTTAAACATGTAAAGTATTTTAACCATGTGACATAACTATGTAAGCCGATGGATATGTTGACTAGCTTGATTGTGGTAATCATTTCACCACGTATACATGTAACAAAACATCAAGTTATGCACCATAAATATATATACTTTTTGTCAATTACATATTTATACAGCTGGAAAATTTTTTGATAATATGCGACATATCCCTACTTTCTGTTACTATGTACCTTGATTTTTAAGCACCATATTCTTTAAATTCATTTTGTTTCTGAGCTTGTATGCATCCTCCTCCATCTCCTCGTTAGAAAAGAGGGTAAAACAATCTTTGGTCCGAGATGCCGTTGGTGGAATTATTTTACAACGTTGAGAAAATTTTAAAAACCTAATCTT
Organism: Indri indri; assembly: GCA_004363605.1. Taxonomy (NCBI): domain Eukaryota; kingdom Metazoa; phylum Chordata; class Mammalia; order Primates; family Indriidae; genus Indri; species Indri indri. Next base: position 1,637 of record RJWJ010044775.1, on the reverse strand, counting down.
TCTTTGCTTACATTGAATATTATGACTACAATGTTAGGAAGTGTTACCCCTGAAACTTGATCTGAGTTCTTTATGTTATCAGAAATTCTGCAAATTCAGTTTGGAATCAACATGTGGACACTTCTTGTTTTCTTTTTTATGGTCTTAAATACAGAAAATCATAATCTATTTTAAGCTTATTATAAATGATGGAGCACTTGTTTACATGAGTAAAATGACTCTATCTAAGTAGTATATTGAAGTTCATGTTAATGTTTGCTATTTAATGACACCTAATGATATTCAATGAAGGGTTATGCTAAACTGGAGAGAAAATGCGTTACCCAGGCAACTGCCTCTGGCAGACTAGAGATTCAGGCATATGGCTCTATAGTACACATTATTTCAGCATCTTTAAGCATAAAGAGCCACACATGTAATTGACTGTGAAAAATTACTGCTCAGTTACTGTATTGTATGGTCATAATAGAAGTAAATGAATACGTCATTGTTGTTGGAACAAGTCTGTTGGGAATCACTTGTAGACTCTACTATTTAAGAAGCAAAAATACAATAAGAAGAAAATAGCTGGTTTAATTAACATGTAAAAATTGGGTTAATTTGAATTCAGCTGGCACAGCAGATATTAATGTTGGCTGTTTTTTTTTTTTTGTGATATTCTGGCTCAAGCCTGTGTACTTTTATTTCCTCTTGCCCACACCATGAATAATTTTATTTCTTAAAATGATAAAGGCTATTTCAGTCATTTAATTTTTGCTTTGCCAAGAGCTTATATTACAGTTGCATCAAGAGAGGTTTTTGTGTATATCCAAACTGTAAGAATTATAATTGAATGAAAGAAAATGCCAAAATGTTCCTGAGTAATTGATTAGTTTACTGCTTATTTTTATATGTATGTTTTTTTAACACAGTGACTGGGAACTTTTCAATGGCAGGTGCAAGAAAATAGCACATTTGCTCTTGCGCTTTTTGTGTGTCCGTGCTTAGGTAACTTTTATTTGTTTTAGAATATCATTTTAGTCATTATTACCTTGCTTCAGCAATGCAGAAAACCCATTGAGAAACACATTGTGTTCCAATTAAAAAATCATTTAACTCAATCAATTTTTGGTATTTTAAAATGTTATTTGAGCCAAGAAAAAATACAGATAATATGGGTATCTGCCAAAAGTACGCGTGAGAAAATTCTCTTTTTCAGGCCGTGCCTTAGGTATCCACAAGGTCTCTTCAGTGGAGGGCACTTTGGGGCTTTTCAGTTCTAAACCAAGGGAGTGATCAAACTGGAAACTGTAGTCAGACAAGCAAAAGGTTTGGCGGTGGGTGCCCAGCACACAGGCCATTCTCTCTGTCCTTGGGTGCATTTAAAGTAACTGGTTATCCAGTGGTAATCTAGCTAAACCGACCTGCTACTTTATTCGGAGAGTTAGGCCAGTGTATGCTAACTGACAGATTCGTACACCTGCTGGCTTTTCAGTTACTGATTTGTTATTTGTGGTTTATCTCCCTATTATCCTTCTTCATTTGCCATTTGCCTTCCAACCTTAAAGGAAAGATGTTGGAAACTCTGATTTTTTAAATCTGCTTTGTTTGCGTAAATCCATTTTCCAACATGGTTTACAGTTACTTTTCTCTTTTTT
>RJWJ010044774.1:0-12021 GCA_004363605.1 Indri indri | reverse complement strand
TGAACACTACTGAAGCCAGGGGCCTAGAGATGTTGATTTTATTGTTCTGGGATAGAATCTGGATGTTCATTTTTGATGTTCCAGGTGATTCTAACCTCAAGCCAGATTTGGGAATCACTCCCCTAGACTCTGGAACAGGAGCATCCTTTGTGGAAAGTTCATAAGAGCAAATCAGGATTCTGAGCTGAGGGGAAATGTAGGGATTCAGGTGCCGTTACCTGCTATCAGGTGGTTTAGCATAACTGCCTTCAAGGCTGCTGGGAAATGAGACACCCATCTCCCTATGTTTCTTTCTCTCACCCTGTGGGGATACCGTAATCATTTGAGCTTAGCTTCTATGTGCTGACCGTTTGCATAACTGAAGATCCGAGAGTACCAGGTTCTTGGCAGAACTCTCTCTCCTGCCTATATCATCCAGCTTGGGCCTTGTCCCTTGCCCCAGTTGGGGAAAATAGTAACAATTCCTGGATTCTCCCAAGTGAGTCTGTCTGCTTCACATCATGGGACATAGGTGAATAGTTTTATAAAAGACGGTATCTCCAATGATAGGAGAGCAATACTTCTCAACTGATTTCGGTTCAGAATCTCAGTCCTGACTCTGACAATTTATTTAAGCTGGTCCCTCGCAGCCTTCATCACTGTTCATCAGAGGGTCAAACGTTGGCCTACTGGACTCAACACGCCGTAAGCCCCACCTACTCCAAAAAGCTCCGTGTGTCCCAGTGATCACCCCTACCCCGTCCTCCAACACTGTCTGCCTCACTTTCAAAACTGAAACTGTTACTCCAATAAGATTATAATCAGAACACAATATTCCCCACTCCCCCTTGCAGTACCACAGCTGAGACCAACAGGCACAATCCCATTAGACTCTACATTTCTGTTTTATTCAATCCTGGCACAGGACTGTCATCAGGATTTTCATACACACACACACACACACACACACACACACACACACACACACACACCATTGTATTGCAAATATCTCCCACTGGGGCTTGAGCTCCTACATCTAGACTTCTCAAACTCTCTGTCACTGAAGGTATGCCATCAGCAAAACCTCATCTCTGAATATGCTTGTCCCTTCTTGAAAAAGAAAATCAATTGGCCCCTGGGAACATTTCTCTGAAACCTGATAAAATCATGAATTTTTTTTTTCTCTATTCCTTTTCATCCACCATGTATCACCAGTCTTAGAGTTCAGATAGGGATACTTCATTCTCCTTATTGCCACTTCCAGAGCATTTTTCTTCTCTCGTCTTTCATATTCTACAACTCAAAGCTTTACCATCAGTGAACCATTCTTGTTTTCATAATTTACAGCCTTTTTCCGATAGCCTACCCCGGCCATTCGGTGATGACATTGGCACCTGGCATTGATTTTATAGGTAAGGCTATCCCCATTGTTGCTGGTGATATCAGTATGCACATAGATGATCCACCATCAGAATGGTTGGTCGATTTGTTAACCGAGTTCTCTCCGATATTTATATCCTATATTTTATTTAATCATACTTCAGACCTCATCATTACCAATGACTACACCATCTCCAAAGTTAAAATTTCAGACATTGAAGTCTAGTTACTACCTCGTAACTTTCAAGCCATCTTACTCTAGCGTCCTCATTGCCACTTAAATTCTTCCTTGACCTCTTAAGATCTCCAAATCATTGACTACATTACATTACATTTCCACTGTCCACAACCTTCCACACACTCTCACTCTGTTTCTCAGCTGACTAGATGTCACTGTCCATCAGTATAATACTTTATATGAATCCACCCCAACATCCCCACACCTCTGTCCTTCCACTGTCCAAATCCCAAATTGGGTTTAAACAGATCTCTGTCACCTTGTCACATGTACCTTAAGGTTAAACATGATGCATATAAAAATGAACAACTGCACTGATTGATCTAACTTTAAATTTATAACCACTGCCCTCAGGTGAGTTATCTGCACTGGGCACCCCAATATTTTGATGTCTAATTTACTCTCTCACTAACAAGGGTGACTATTTCACACCTTATATTCTCTGCCCATATGTTCAACACCACTACACACACACACACACACACACACACACACACACACACACACATTTACACACACTCATTCTCATCTAGTTAACTTGCTGAGATAACTTCCTTAGCTGCCACTTTAATCAACTTCACTTCATCTGTAGCAGAACACTCTATGTTCCCTCCTGGTGCAGTGAAAGGCAGACACAAAATGGCTTTGCGAGGCCTGTCCATACTTGCTGGTTCACTTCCCTACCTCCTTTCTTTTGTATTCATTCCGCTCAGGCTTTAATTTCACAATTCTTGGTGCCATTCTTCTCAAGTGTCCAACAGGCAATTCTCAGTTCTCATTTCACCTGACCCTGCGGTGGCATTTGTCATGATTGATCGCTCCTTTGTTCTTGAAACATTTTCCCTCCTTTGCCATTAGGACATCATCATTTCCTGATTTCTCTCCCTGCTTGCTGGCTGCCCCGTCACTGTCCACATGGCTAGATCCTCTTCCTCTTCCTAACTTCTAAAGATGACAAGCCTTAAAGTCCAGGCATTTTCCTTTGCTTTTCTCCATGGACACACACTCCCTTGGTGAGCTCACCCAGTCTCTTGGCTTTAAAGAATGTTTCCTTATTAACGCTCTCATTTTTTTTCTTTTAAATCTCTAGCCCCTATTCTTCATTGAGCTCCAGCCTTATATACCCAATGTCTCCATGACGTCTCCTTTTGGTTGCCAGTAGACATCTGAATCAGTCACATCTGGGAAGATGATTCACCCACTTGCCCAGGAAAAACAAAATAAAACAAAACAAAATAAACAAAGCCCCCTTAAGTCAGCTTTGAGTCTTTTATTCTCTTACTCCTTACATGAAAATTATCAGCATATCCTAATTTTAACTTCAAACTAGATTCTGAATACAAACCACCACTTTGAACACAACAACAACAGTTACTATGAATGTGTCATCTTCATTCAGCAGAAAGTTTGTTATTTCTATTTGGCTTGTGGATAGTACTGGTCTTTAAATTCCTTTTTGAAATAGAGGGCTACATGCATTCTCTTGGGGAAAGGAAGGTTAAATTATACATTTTGACTTTTTATGAAAAAAATTTTTCACCATTTTAGATAAAGAGGTAAAGCCAGGAAAGACAGATGTAAGTGTGTGTGTGTGTGTGTGTGTGTGTGTGTGTGTGTGTGTGTGTATGAGTGCATGTGTCCCTCTGTGTGTAGTATAAGAAGAAAAGATTATAGGTTATACTTGAGTAGTTAGACTAAAATGCTCTTCCAAATGTTATTTTGAACATTTTTACTATATCAGTTCAGCAAAATTAATGCTTATAAATGCTGGGAGCATAACCGAGAAAGAAAACCATTAGCTAAAGGCTATAATCTTAGCACACTGGAAGAAAATGATTTGGAGGATAAAAATGTTCAACACAGAACTTAAAATAAAAGATTTTAAAATGCTCCAAATCTCATTTAGAGTGCACAGACTTTGTGGATTCAGAGGCAAAAATCCCAACCTGGTTTATTTTCTCTTGCCTATCCCTTAAGTGATTCAAGCCTCCGTATAACTTTGCAATCATCTCTCTCTATCTTGTATCCCCATTTGCTCTTCTGATTTTCTTCTTCTCAGACATTCCTATCTTTCCCTGTCCAACGCCTCCCACTGATGGACACCCAGCTCCTGTTACTTCTATTGCAAAAGCTTCTTAATTGCTTTGACAAATCCCCATTCCCATCCTTCTAGAAAACATCTTTAGCAAGACAAATCTTGTTCCAGTGTTATTTTTTTTAATATTTTTACTTTTTTTATACAAAATGAGTAAGGGTACAGGGAAAGATACAGGACCTAGATGGGTGTTAATGTGCTTAGATAACAGTCTAATCTTTCATCCTTCCTATCCTCGACTGCAAACTCTCAATTGTGAGAGTGTTTAGATCCAGACAAAATTTAGGCTAGGGCTAAGATTCTTAAATCAGCACGATCCTAGATATACACTTTGGACAAGTCACTTTAACTCTCTGAGCCTCTATTTAGATATACTAAATGGAGATTCAAGCACCCTCCTCATCGGACTCTTGCAAGGGCAAAAGCAGACCACGTATATGAAGTGCATTTGCTCCCAACAGTCTGTAAATGCTCCACTCTAGTGTCACTTATTGAAATACCCCCAACCCACGACTCATGATGCCATATTTATTAAAAACACCCAGTGCCAAGGAAGGAGTTCACAGAGGCTACATGTAGCCGCCCTGATTGTTGCCTAATGCATTGTTTGGAGAAGACGCTGAGCCCTGAGAGCAGAGCAGAGCTAAGACTGGATGTTGGTAGTGACTAAAGTTTGCATTTGCTCAGGTGGAATTAGGAGTAGCCAGAATGTAGGAGCTAAGAGGACATCGTGAGAATAAAATGAGCATAGTTATAAGTGGGTTAAAAGAGCTAGAGCTGGATCTCTCCAGATGCCAAATGTCAGACAAAATGTCTCTTCTGGCTGGATGCAACCATTTTTGCTAGGGTGGGGCTGAATACTTTAAGATCACAAACCAAAGTAGAAACTTTGGGCATATCAGAATTGCCTCTCTTCTGTGACCTACTGACCGATCCCTGTCTATGATACAATTTATGCTGTTCCCTTCTCCTCTTTCAACAGCCAGCTCAACTCTCAACTTTACTTTGAAGACTCCAGACCTCTCCACTCACCTACATCCCAGAATTCCATTAGCACATGAAGACTGTACAACATCACATAGCATCTAAATACATACTGTTTTGTATCAGTTATTTATTATGTCCTGTGTGTGGGGTCGTGTTTCCCCAACTCTGCTGAGGCTAATTCTTTTACATCTACCGTCTTCCTAATGCCACTTGATGAAATGGAAAAGACTAAATGGTCTCTTTGCCACCATTCACGCCCTGTTTACTCTATCCTTACTCTGCTTCCCTGATGATCTCAAAACCAGAAATCTGATCCTGACATACTCCTACTGCAAATTCCATGGCATAGAAGATAAATGTCAAACCTCTTGGCCACCCATTCATTGTCTTCACTCAATCTATCCTTGTCATCTTATTTCCCAGCATCTATTAATAATTTGAGATATGACTACACTGTCTACTTGAGCTCTCTTGAATGGTTGGAAGAATATGATGCCTTAGTCGTCCACTAAATCCAGTGCACATGACATCTCTAAGAATCCCTTTCTGATGCTCTAAGAAAGACATGACTCCATTCTGACTCTACTCCTGCAATGCATCTCTAGCTGCTCTTGGCGTTGTAAATGCTTCCCTTCTGTGATTTGAACTATTACCCTGTGTTCTACCAAAGCCAGGGCACTCAATACAAATTCCAAACACAGCGATTTTGCCAAACTCTTTAGGAGATACACCAATACCAATAAGGTGAATTACTAGACACTCTGTCTTGGCTAAGAAGATAAATAATTTTTTTAAATTTTTTTATGGGGGTACAAATGTTTAAGTTACATATATTGCCTTTGCCCCACCTAAGTCAGAGCTTCAAGCATGTCCATCCCCCAGACAGTGCACACCACACCCATTAGGTGTGTATATACCCATCCCCTCCTCCCACGTCCCATCTGTCCGACAACGGATGGATGTTATTACTCTATGTGCACTTAAGTGTTGATCGGTTAATACCAATTTGATGATGAGTACATGTGGTGCTTTCTTTTCCATTCTTGGGATACTTTACTTAGTAGAATGGGCTCCAGTTCTATCCAGGATAATACAAGAGGTGCTAGATCACCATTGTTTTTTGTGGCTGAATAGAACTCCATGGTACACATATACCACATTTTATTAATTTACTCATGTATTGATGGGCACTTGGGTTTTTCCACATCTTTGCATTGTGAATTGTGCTGCTATAAACATTCTAGTGCAGATGTCTTTTTTACAGAATGTTCTTTGTTCCTTTGGGTAGATGCCCAGTAATGGAATTGCTGGATCAAATGGTAGTTCCACTTATAGCTCTTTGAGGTATCTCCATATTATTTTCCACAGAGGTTGTATTAGTTTGCAGTCCCACCAGCAGTGTATGAGTGTTCCTATCTCTGCACATCCACGCCAACATTTATTGTTTTGGGACTTTTTGATAAAGGCCAGTCTCACTGGTGATAAGTGATATCTCATTGTGGTTTTGATTTGCATTTCCCATAAATAACTTTTGTTATAACCAAAAGGTACAGCAATCCATTCATGAACCAACATGGACTAGGCACCTTTCTAGTCTCGGAAATGTGTGTGCATTTTGTGGGACAAGGAAGAAAAATTGTGGCATTGTAGCATCCGGAAATACTTTGGTACAGCCTGATTGATTTTAATGGAGTAGTCAGCATTTGCAAACTCTTGTTTCTCTAGTTGTCCTGCTACCATTTTATCATGCTTTTCTGTACTTAGTATTCCTTTTTCTATGTTTGTCCATGACTGTGGTTCACAAGATGATTACTAAAGTTTGTTGTCTATTTCATAATTAACAAAGAAGAGTATAAGTGCTTAAATGTTCATAGACATCCTGAATTCAAGGTTACGCTGCACAAACCGGGCAGCAGGTACTTCTGGTCTTCTTAGGTTGAGTAAAACAGGGATTCTTCCTATTAATGACTCTGGCCCAAGTATTACTGATTTATTCTAACATTTGACAAGTATTTTGGCAGAAAATATCAGTACACATCTCCAAGAACACACAAAGGCCCTGAGATAGATTGATTTTCATTTTTAAATGGAAAGGAAAATGAAATGACAAAGAGAACAATTGTTCTATAAAATCCAATATTTAGATTTTTATTCAATGGCATGTGATTTCTTTGTCTGAAATTAATCCATGGTGACTGGAAAAAAGCTCCATTGTATTGGGGTTGCATTAATTCCATAAAACCACAGAGTAAGTCTAAGCTCTGGAATGATCCCTGGGAATCATCACGCCCAGCACCCAGCTTTCATCTTCCATTTCACAATTAGTTTCTTGGGGATATCGCTTTCAGGCACGATCTTCACAATTCTCCTCTTTCAATCCTCAGCTACTTTTATTTAGAATTTCCCAAGTTCCAAGTAAAATTAAGTATGTATCATCCTCAGAGTGAAAGACTGATGTTGTGGTTAGCATGACATATACCCAGCACTAAGTCCTGGATTTATCACAAAGGAGCTAGGCAACCTTGAGACTGGCATTTCACACCTCCAAGCTTCACATTCTTCATCTAAAATCTTAAGGACAGACCACCCCTTTCTCAGTTTGTTATAACTGTTAGATGAGGCAACATATATAAATGTATGCCTAACACACCACCTGGCTCAAAACAGGCACTCAGTGGGTCCTTTTCCTCAAATGTGACATTAGGATAATTTCACATCATTCAGCGAAGCACTGAATTAACATCAAACAAATAACTTCACCATTTGCCCTGCTGCCCTGGGCCCTTTCTGTAATGATTTTTATTTAGTCTGTGTAATGAAAATCCATATGATAGATACAATAAAGATGCCTACTTAATTTGTGAATTTATATTTTTGGTTCCTCAAATACACACTTAGTACAGCACATACACAAATTCAATTTATATGCCATCTCTCTTTCACGCTTTCACAGCAGAATAACGGACTCTAATATGAAAACTGCAATTATCAAATATAAAAATATTGGGTCCTAATTATGAGCCACATAGAAAACAGAAGACGCTGTAAAATGATAAGCCCGTGAATGAGCACACCTATTACCACCATCTACTCCCTGGGAACATTCCATTTTCCATCCATGACCACTGTAATTGTGATTGAAAATAAACTAGTTAGGCTCATTTTTAACTACTATATTTTATTCTCCTACAGCATCTAGAGCACTGCCACATCTGGACAACTATTAAATAACAAAGTGGTGACAAAGAAACATGATTACTAAAGTTCTCTGTCTATTAAACACTGTGTGTTAGGTACCAGCTGGGAAAGGGAGGCTGTCTGATGATACCTGAGGGCCTGTTTTTAGCCAGAGACTTATGCAAGATCCAGAAACTGAGGTGAAGAGAGTTAACCATTTACATGAGGCCCTGCAGTTATCAGGTAATAGGGGTGGAATTTTGACTTGCATTTGCCTAACTCCAAAATATTCATTCTATGTTAATACTCCACTTTTAATGATGAGGTACAGAAAATACAATGACTTTATTTTGTTAGACTTCACAGGAAAAATTAAAATTCTTACTTTTTCCTCAGTATAGCAAATCACTCCTACAAAAGACCTTAGCCTTGTTTTAAATGTGCTCCTTTATTTATTCACTCAATTAACATGAACTGAAGGATTTTATGAAAGGCACTGTCACCTATTGCGAGCAACAGTGCAGTCTGAACTCATTATAGCCGGATATTTGAAAGTAAGAAAAGCCATTTTTCTCCATTCTCCTTTCTTCCTGTCCCCCTTCCATTTTCTCCCTAGAGCTTCCAAAAAGGCAGGCGACGGCCTTTAGACTGAACCACTCTCTCATTCCAATACTTTTTGCATTCAGAACGTTTTAAAAAATGAAAAATGTTTGCATACAAACCAGAGGTCTAGCTCCATTTGAGAATTTAAGACTATCTTGCAATTGGGCCCATTGTCAGAGCTAAATTTTCTGTCATAAAACAAGAGAAAATGACATAAGAACTAATACTGGTTATAAGCCTCTTCATCTACACATTGTCAACTGAGGGAAACAGCAATTCCACGGACCACAACTTCTGATTTATCTGGCCATCATTTTCAGGCAGTCATTTCCTGGACGGTCGAAAAACATGCCTCTCATTGGAGATAGAGACATAATGTTCCCTGATTCGCTTTCTCTGTACAAATTCAGCTATTGATTTTTCTGGAATTTCTGGTCCTTCCTCTTCTATGACCTATAGGGTCCCAAACACATTCTCTTACTTGCTCTTGCACACTCCTTCTGAATCCAGAGCTTATCCTTATTTTGCAAAGTTAAAAAACAGAAATAGGAGAAGCCAACACGATACACAGAAAAGTATTGGGAAAGTAAATCTGAATTGTATTCTCACAGTCATTCCACAAGAACTGAAAGAGAAGACAGAGCAGCAGGAGAGAGAGCAAGAGTGTGAGCAAAGACAGAGGGCAGAAAAAGAAGGAACACAGGTAAGTGTCTCAGAACATGAAGGGAGATGGGAGCCAGAGAAGAGGCCACAATGCTTGGGAACATCCAGCATAGCACCTTAAGGAGAAGGCCAGTCATAGTAGATGATTGTCCTGAATTTGTGGAGCATTCTACAGTACATAAAGCATTCAAAATAGCATAATCTCATAAGACCTTCACAAAATTGTAGTATGATAGGAGGGAAAGCTGGAAGATCTTCAGTAACTAATAAGTGTTGAGAAATTAGCTAAGTCTACCATCTCTTCCATGCACAATACATTAGATATAGGTTTTAGAAGTTTCAGTAATACATTAAAAACAAAACAACAACAATATCAATTGGGGGAAAGAAGGTAGGTGCATATGAGTATTCTTAAGAGCACAGCAAGTAGATGATGATGCATTACATGTTTTAAAATAGAATTTATGTTTTTAGAAGTTTGCATTTACAGAAAATTTGAGAAGTGGTTTCACTTATACTCCACACCCAGTTTCCTCCATTATTTCCTACATAATGTAAGATAAAATTATATCCTACATTAGCACAGTACATTTGCCACAATTAATGAATAAATATTGATAGGTTATTATGAATTAAAGTCTATAGTTTATTCAGACTTCCTTAATTTTTATATAACACTCCTTTTTCTGTTCTAGAATCCCCACCAGGTTACCATATTGCATTTAGTTGATATAATTCCCTAAGCTGCTCTTGGTTGTGGTAGTTTTTCAGGTTTTGCTTGATTTTGATGACTTTGACATTTTTAGGGAGTACTGGTTATAGGTATTTTGCAGGATGCGCTATTACTGGAATTTCAGTGTTTTTCTCATATTCAAATTGGGGTTATGGGTTTGGAGAAGGAAGACCACAGATGTAAAGAGCCATTTTCATCACATCCTATCAAGGGTACATAGTATCAGCATGATTTATGATTGTTAATATTGACCTTGATCACCTGGCTAAGGTAGTGTTTATCAGCTTTTCCAACTGTAACGTTATTCTTTGTTTCTTTTTCCATATGTACAGGAAGGAAGGAAGGAAGGAAGTCACTATGCACAGCCAACTTAAGGGTTGACTATCTCCATAAATTATGTAGAATTCTTCTGCATCACAGATTTGTCTCTTCTTTCTCATTCATTTACTTATTTAATCATTTATTTATGTCTGTATGGTCTCATAGATATTTGTCTTATACTTTGGGTTATAACTGAAAGCTACTTTTTTGCTCAAATTTTCCCAGCTTTGGACACTGGGGACTCTTTGGGTTGGTTTCTGTGTCCCTTTGACACATCCTCATCAATGTGAGTTGTTTTTTTATTTGTTTGTTCTGTTTTTAATATTTCCTTGTTGTCTTGCACTATATAATATGCTCCAGGTTCATCTTGTATATTTCCTGCCCAAGCCTAGAATCTTCTGTTTCTCTAAGGAACCCGAGTTGCTTTAATTGGAGAACGGTATTACAGACCAAGATCTGGACACTAAGTGTGCTTGTTGTTGCTGGGCTCATCAACTTTGTGGTCAGCATAGCATTTTTCAATTGCTAAAGTGTGATTTCCACCCATTATCATCACATTCAGACCTCATGACAGTCCTCAGGAGTTCTGCACCCTTATGTGCCACTCAGGAAATTAAGGCTCTGAGAGGTTGAGGCCCAAAGTCCAAGGTATCACATCTAGTTTAACATAGAGTGAATCATGTGTTGAACAGACATGTCTCAAGTTTCAGGCACTAAACTCTGGATTATGAGAATAAGTAAGCATATATGGAATGTTCCATTCTTAATCTTACAATCTAACTTCCAAGATAGAATTTAAACATGTAAGTACTTAAACAAATATTTAATCTAACAATAGGTGGTCCTTCAAAGGGAAAGTACACAGTGCCGTGTGAGTGACAGGCACACTTAACCACCATGGACAGGGAGGGAGTTGAGAATGTGATATTTAAGCTGAGATCTTGAAATAGTGAGAGTTAAGTAATGAATGGGGGCTGGTTTCTAGAGAGAGAGGAAAATGTATAGGTAACATGTGCAAAATATCCTGAACAGGAAAGAAGCCTGGCATGTCCAAAAAACTAAAATAAGACCATGACAGTAGAGTGTAAAGTGGTGAATTACTGTATGTAAGGATGGTGAGATTTAGGCACAGCAAAGATCATGCAAGACTTGTAGGCTAGCCAAGATCAGAATGTTTTATTTTATCTTATTAGCAATGTAATGACACTAAAGCAGGGGAATAAAATGATAAACTACATGATCTGAACATATTACTTTGACTTCAGTGTGGAGAATGAATAAGAAATGGAACAAGACAGAATTGAGGGTAACTCTTTAAGAAAATATTTTGGTATTTGAATAAAATGGTGGTGGCTGAGTCTGGCGTGTTTGAAGTGAGAACAAAAAGAAATGGAAGGACTGGAGAGTGATTTATAAGACAGAATAAAAGGTGGGAGAGAGAGCTGGAAAGAAAAACTAGTGAGATTGATGGACAGTGCTGACAGCTCCATTAGACATGATGACCTGAATATAGATCATAAACAGTACAGCCCAGCTCCCCAGTTGTGTCATTATCACCAACTTCTTGGTTGTCAATGTGGGGGAGGTTGATAAAGAGCTTCATCTTGTGGATACAAAGTGGGAAGAGAGTAGCTTACATTGGAATCCCGGGATCCAAACAGGAATGACAGAAAAGTCATGCGCCCAGGGAGCTAAGTGTTAGGAGAAATTGAGAGTTCGGTGGGGTCGAAAAATACTGGTGGTTTTTAAACAAGCCAGCTAGTAAGAGAGAGTGTTTAAATGAATGGAGCATTTCAACAAGTAATGGTAGAGACGATATACCTTTTGGTGATGGCGAGTTCCATG
>RJWJ010044773.1:0-12025 GCA_004363605.1 Indri indri | reverse complement strand
GGAAGCAATTATAGCGGTGGCCGCTCAATTTCTTATGTCCCCTGTCATGGATTGTACCTTCCTCTTAGCAGCTCGATTCATTAATGTGCCCTTGTCCTCAGAAGACATGTGCACAGCCCGCTACAAATGCATCCTTACTCCTCAGAGGATACCTCCATCCTCTGTGACTTCTATGACCTGCCACCCAGAGCTTCTCCCCCTTGTCCAGAGACCAGATCCTTTCCTACTCCCACGTATTTGCATATGCAGTGTCCTCTGCTCGAAATGTCTTTTCCCACAAAGAAACTCTTAATCATTCTTCAATACCCAGTTTAAATCCTGCCTCCCAGGTGAAGACTCCTGGAAGTCCCTTGGCAAGGCTGCTGGGCCTCACCTCTCTGCTTGCATGGAACCTCAACCAGAGCACCTGACTGCACGTGAACTTGCCTATTTATTTGTTTTATCCCTTACTAGGCTGGGGGGCTTTTGAGATTCGGGGCCATGTGTGATTCATCTTTGTAATCCTGGCACTTGGGATAATACAGGGAATAAGAGAAAATTCTTGCCTTCGTGAAGTCTACATTCTAGTGAGGGAGACAGAAAAGAAACTAGAAATATAGTAGGAAAGTCAGATGATTATGAGCGTTATGAAGAAAAATAAAGCAGGAAAGAGGGTGATGGATGTGCCTTTTTTGAAAGACTTAACATGGCGACACCTGAGCAGAGTGTATTCAGCACAGAATAGGTGTAAATAAATACACAATAAATAAATGAATAGTTACATCTCCTTTTTACAGAAACTCCCTGCCTTTTCTCTGCCAAATATTACTCTTTTTTTTTTTTTTTTTTTTGAGACAGAGTCTCACTCTATTGCCTGGGCTAGAGTGCCGTGGCGTCATCCTAGCTCACAGCAACCTCAAACTCCTGGGCTCAAGCAACCCTTCTGCCTCAGCCTCCCGAGTAGCTGGGACTACAGGCATGTGCCACCATGCCCGGCTCATTTCAAATATTGCTCTTGTAAAGATGTCTCCTATAACTGAGCTCCCTCCCCACTCCAGCCATGCCGGCCTCCTTTCTTTGCTTCAAAAAGGAAATCTCATTCATTCCTGCCTCAGGGCCTTTGCACATGCTCATCCTCTTGCTTGTGGTGCTTATGTCCTGGGTCCTGGCACAACTTATTCTGCCTTATCATTCAGAGCTCAGCCAAAATGTCTCTTCCCCAAAGAGCCTTCTGTCTGGCTATGTTAATTTGATGCCTCCCTCTCTGTCCTCACCTCTGTACTCATTCTTACATCCTCCTGCTGTGTTTTCTTCATAATACCCACCATCCTCTGGAATTTAGTTGACTGCGTACTCATTTCTTTGTTCACTGTTAACATTCCAAACCTGAATATGAGCTCCAGGAGATCAGAGTCCTCATCTATCTTGTTCCCTGTTGTATCCCCAGCACTTAGGATAGTGCCTAGTATATAGTAGACATTCACTAACTAAAATTTTATGAATATGAATGACACATTTATAATGACCCTAAAGGCCAAATGTAATGGCTAAGGAATGGAAATATGCACTGGTCTCTCACCGGCTGGGTCCAAACGTAGCTCCTTCACTTTGAGGATATTTAGATGAGGACTTGGAACTTCTCCTGCTGTAGTATCACATCTAGAATGCAAAACAGACGCTTCAGACTGCAGGGGTGGAGGACGATCGGAGAGGCCAGAGGAGGGTCCCCTGCTCCAGCTGGGAGCAGAGTGGGGTTGGGGGAAGAGCAAAGGCTTGGGGACAGAAGGCTGAGGCTGGAAGCTCTGATTTGTCACTGGCTGACTCAGATTGCTTCACTGACAGTTCTTTATGGAAGCTGTACAGCGACTACTAGTGTGGGCTCTGTAGCTGGGTGTGTGGGTTCACTCTTTCTTCCATGGAAATATGGACAAACATTTTATATCCCTTTGTCTCTGTTTCCTCATCTGTAAAATGCGGCTAGTGATAATACCTACTTCACAGAGTTCTTGTGTGGACTGGTCAAGCTGATATATGTAAAGTCCTCAAAGTGCCCGGCATGTATTAATAGTAAAGCACTTCATAAACGCTTAGCTTTGATTGTTATTATTTCTTGTTGAGTAATCTTGGATAAGTTGCTTAAACTTCTTGGGCCTTGGTTTCCATAGATTGGAAACAACCACCTCCTCCCAAGCTGATCACTTAAGAGCTCGTACTTGGGAATGAGACAGTCAGGGAGGTTGGCATTATGGCAGCCAGAGTCCCCATTTGTGCCTGGCCAAAGTGATGGCCCAATAGCAGAAATTGTTGGCCAAGCTGCGTCACCCATTTGGGTGAGCTTAGGAACCCAAGGTTTGGGAGTTCTAAGGCCCATCCGGGTCAATTGCCTCAAGCTTCCTACCTTGTAAGTAGTGAGCTCCCTGTCAATGAGGGTGTGTGAGCAGAGGCCAGAAAATTGCTTGCTGGAAGAGCCACTTAAGGGAACTTTAGAAACTCCAGCACCTAGCATTTGGCAGAACTAGTGAATATTCAGAGAATGAAGAAATAGACCTTTCAACCTAGCAATTCTTTCGGTTTTTGATTCCCATTGGGGCCCTGAGCTGCCAAGATTCAATCTTGTGTTTGTCGTTTTGAGTTCTGGCAAACTTTGGGTGCTTGAGGCAGTGACTGCTGCAAGGGGACGGTCCCTGTCTGGGCTGAAACCTGGCCAATTTTCTGCCCACCGCGCGACACCATGCAATTTAAGAGAAGGGTAAAGGAGGAATCGTCAGGTGTTCCTTCCAGAGAAGCCTCCATTCATATTTCAGCTTCTCTAAGCTTTCGGGACCAGAATAGAATTGAAACCGGCATCCTTAGCGTGTGGTGGGGTCTCGCTCAATGGCCAGTGCAGGCACAGCGCTTCACCCTGGCCTCGGCACATGGGACTCCCTCGGAACATGGCAGCTGAGTTCCTTAGGGTTGTTATTATTAAGGACCATTCTGCCTCAGCAAGGGAGAGAGTTTTGGTCTGAGAGAGGTGTTAGAGTGAGGTCAGGGCGGATGAGTTGAACACGGTAAGGGAGGAGTCTGAGCTTCTCCCGGAGTGTTCCGTCCGTCCCCACTTCCAGCACTTACTAATTAACTCATTAGCTACGTGAGGATCCAGATTATAGAGCCGTCTGTTAACCTCAGGACACAGCTGAAAGACAAGGAAATACACTCGAGTCAGGAGGAGGACTCAACCAACCCGAATAAATAAAAATAAAGCCTGAGTGGGAAAGGTCAAGGCAAGTTCTCCTGAGCCAACCCCTTCTAGGGAACAACTGAGTAGATGGGTTTTGGGGACAGACTGCCCTAGAGTCACATGTCAGCTCAGCCATTTGGCCACTGAATAACTTGGGTAAGTCACTGGCTATCTCTGGAAACTTTTCTGAAATCTGGAAAACGGAGATAATATTGTCACCCAGAGTATGTGATTGTTTGGAGGATGAGATAATATCACTTCAGATACTTAGCACAGTGCATGCATGCTTAAATGGATGCTAGCTGTTAATTTTATGACTACTCGTACCCATTTTACAGGTAAGGAAGCTGAGTTTTGCAGAGGCTTGTCAGCTCACCTCCAGTCACACGGATGCTGATTTTGACTTAGGGAACTAAGCAGTGTCTGTGAAGCACTTCGCCAGTGCCTGGCCACACAATGGGAGCTCAATAAATGCCACCTCATCTCTCCCGAACTCTCTTTCCTGGAAGATTACCTCCCACTTCGTTAAGAAGATCCAACCCACCGTGCCCTGGGTCTCAGCTCAAAAACCGAAGTAACATGGGTTCGCATACTTACTTTTTCTCCCAAGTCACAGGCTACTACGGTTTTCAGGATTTTTCTCGATGTTTCCCAGAAGAAATTTTGTAACCGGTTGGGTTCTAAGTGAAGAATGAGGAAAATGGGCAGAACAGATTAATTTCTCCCAAACTCTCTTTTCTCCATATCGCTTCTTGGCTCAACGGCCCTGAATCGCTCCAAGTCTCCTCTTTGTTTCCATAGCGTTCCACGACCCAGCCTTGCCCCACTGCTCCGACCTACCCTCTATGGATCCTTAAATTAATCCTTCAATTTAAATCACCTTGCCCTTGTCATTGTCACCCATCATTATCTTCTTTGTGACTGTGTTGTGTTCCAGTTCGACCACCCTGTTAAGCCCAGCCAACTGGTTTCCTCCAGGACGCCCTTCCTGACCTTTCTAGCCAACTCTGAGTTCTCTTTTTCCTATCCACTCTCCCATTTCCCTGATTATCTGATGCTGCAGTAGCACTATCTCCTCTGCCAGGTGGCCAGTGCCTTCCTGGAAGGAAGGGTGTAAGGTCCTTCTCCGTTGGGGGAGACGAGAGAGCAGCAGGAAGTAACAGTGTAAGGGCATCTTCGTGACTCAGAGTTCCTAACCCTTACAGGGGAGGGTAAACCTGTCTTATTCTCAGGCAAAGCGTTTATGTCTTTATTGCACAGAAATCAGCTACGATCTCCTGCTTCTAGCCTGAGCTCTCAGATTCTCCACAAAGGAGGGACTTTTGTTCTTTAATATATCAAAAGACACGGAGAGAGCCATATGTGCGGTCTTCGGAGAGGGACATCGGCTGTGAATCAACAGTGCTGTGTCTGGTTCTCACTTATACTTGAACACGGCGGGAGGATGTGACCAGATGCGCAAGGGTTCAGAAAGGATTCCACACCCAGATCTCTTTGAAACAGTGAGCAGCCGAGATGCATCAAAACAAAGAATTTGTGAACAAAAAAAGGGTATAAAGTGGCTTTGGTGATGACCATCGAATTCAGTTAAATATGTGTATCAGCCTCAACTTTAAAAATCTCAAAAAAAGATTTTTAAAAAGAGATTATACATTTAGAAGAAAACACTAAAACTCTAGTTAATAAAAGGACAAAAACCTCTGATGACACTTCCTCTAAAGAGGAAATGTCAGAGATCAACACACAAATAATGAAATGCTTTTCTACAGGTAGTCAAAGGAATAAAAATAATAGCTTCCATGGGATTTTCCACCTACCGAAGAGAACAGCTGTGAAAATGAGACTAATTGGTACTATCGTGTGTAGGGCAAAACTGACCAGGGCCAGCGAGGGCTGCATCGTTAGGTTCGGTTCTGTTGGTGAGGTGTTTGGCGAGTGAATTGGCAATGCCTCTAAACTATGATATGCCTTAAACTTAAAAGTTGTAGAACTGCTTATGCTTTCAGAGTAATCTTAGAAATCTATAATAAGGAAATAATTCTATTTCTGGAAAAACTTCCTATACCAAAATGTTCAGGATTATTTATGAGAGCAAAAAATTTAGAAATAACCTAACTGTCAACACATGGCCAAGCAACCTTCCCTTATTTTCCCTCAGTTCTATTTGGTGAACATCTTTTCATGTCAATAAAATTATGGCTTTTATAATAAACAAAATTATAAAGGCACATAAAGTTCTATTTATCACATACACATCTGCATACACACAAAAGGCTTATTTTGTAGGGTATTGTTTTTCTGGTGACATCTTTTAGGTGGGACCTCCCTGGAGGCTTCCTAATAAGCAGCTGGACACAGGGAAGAGAAGATTGAGAACTCACGAGCTTTCAGTTTGGATCCACACCGTCTCAGGTGTGGTCCTGCAATTCCCAAAAGCAAGTGTGTAGCTGCCATCTAGATTCTTCTCCAGGTGAAGCGGACCCTTATATCCACTGGCACGTTCACTGTGAAGGACTTCAAGCCTGCAAAGCTGTGGGAAGGAAGAGTTGGAGCTGTTGGGAGAGAACCTTGTTGTACCCCCTTTGTTTCTAGGACGAGGGTCCCCATGTTTGAATAGAACTTTCTAAACCGCCTGTTGAAGGCCATTTCCTCATTTTTAAAAAGAAGTGATTCAGGACTAGAGAATCGGAATGGCTTTCTCCAAGTCCTGCATCCAGCCAGTGGCTAAGTCAGCTGGCCGTGCGTTCAGGGAGTCTAACTGAGGCCTGCCACCTCTGGCTCTGGGAACTGTCAGAAAGGAAAATGTTGATTCTAAGTAGGGCGTCCTATCAGAACTGAGCAACTGCTTCCGACCTTGGAAAGTACTCTTCTTCTTTTTTTGAGGCAGAGTCTCACTCTCTTGCCTGGGGCGAGTGCCGTGGTGTCAGCTAGCTCGCAGCAACCTCAAACTCCTAGGCTCAAGTGATCCTCCTGCCTCAGCCTCCCGAGTAGCTGGGATTACAGGCATGCGCCACCATGCCCGGCTAATGTTTCTATTTTTAGTAGAGACGGGGTCTCACTTTTGCTCAGGCTGGTCTCAAACTCCTGACCTTAAGTGATCCTCCTGCCTCGGTCTCTCAGAGGGCTAGGATTACAGGCGTGAGCCACCACACCTGGCAGCACCTGGCTGGAAATGTACTTTTCTAGAGGTCTCAAACTCCATTGCCTTGAGGGCTGGGCTTGAATGGAAATGAGTGAAGTAGACCAGGGCGAGTTTCATAGGGAGAGGTAAGGCTGTAGCGGACTGATGACATCTGCCCTCTGAAAACACACTGCGCAGACCAGACATGGCGTATCTGTAGGCCAGGTACAGCCCCTGGGGTGACCCCTAGGCAAGGGTGCCAAGGATCGTTGAGGTCCAGAGCTGATTCTGTGTTCTCGTCTTTTTCTTTTTTTTTTGAGACAGAGTCTCACTCTGTCACCCAGGCTACAGTGCCGTGGCATCAGCCTAGCTCACAGCAACCTCAAACTCCTGGGCTTAAGCGATCCTCCTGCCTCAGCCTCCTGAGTAGCTGGGACTGCAGGCATGCGCCACCATGCCCGGCTAATTTTTTCAATATATTTTTAGTTGTCCAGCTAATTTCTTTCTATTTTTTTAGTAGAGACGGGGTCTCGCTCTTGCTCAGACTGGTCTCAAACCCCTGACCTTGAGCAATCCGCCTGCCTCGGCCTCCCAGAGTGCTAGGATCACAGGCGTGAGCCACCACGCCCGGCCCCTGTGTTCTTGTCTTCAGTCGCACTCAGAGCTAGGTGGGCTTATGATGTCTAAATACATGAAGGTGGTAGCTGTCTGAATAAAGCAGGGAGAGGAACCTGCCCAACTCTTTGCTCCTAATTCAACACACGGGGCGACCCAGGTCCAGAGAGGGTGAGTGTGGTGCTTAGCCCTTTGGTGGCGGCTGCTTCCCACACCCCCGTCCACCTGTGCAAAAGCAGATGGTGCCTGTGAGACTCACAGCTGTTACTTACTCCATAGTCAAACCAAATGCCAGTGGTACCCGCAGGGTGGCCTCATTTCTTTGATTGCTGGGCTCGACGGAGACTTGAAGCAGTCCTCTTCCCGGACAAGGGGACTGAATTTCTGTGTCTCTCTCTGTCTTTATCACCTCCCAGCCTCCTGCCTCTGTGAGTTTCTCCCAACCAGGGGATCTTCCAGCAGAGCTGGAAGGGCTGTTTGCCGAGGGAAAGGCCTCTGCAAAGTCAGGAAACATGGGGCGAGCTCTAACAAACCAACAAAGACCAGGACAGCCTGGACTGGGGGCTGGCTGGTGATCAGAGACCACTCACCTGACGGGGCTGATCCCATTGAGGAGTGGGCCACCCACGGTGTTCAGGAGGACTGACGCACGGTGGAGGGCGTTGTTCAGTGATGCCTGGAAGTCGGTTGGCTGAAGGCTGGGAAGAAAGCCCACCCTGAGGAGTCCTTGAGTCAAATCTGAAAAAAAAAATTGGGGCTCCCCCAGAACCCAAGTAGACATTCAGATGCCAAAGATCCTCGGACATAAACTGACCTCCAAGCATGTCCCGTACGTGGAGCTCACTCACTGGTCACCTATTCTTTCTGGCCTGCTGGGTGCCGGGCCACATGCCCAACAGCGTCATCCAGCTAGTATTTCTGGAGCCTACTGTGTGCCAGGGCCATGCCGGGGGCTGGGGTGACCCGTGAGAGCAGACTGGAGCTGGCGTTCTAGTGGGGAGGAGGGGACAGACGATGACGCAGAGAATAAAGGGCCAGGCAGAGTCAGGTGCAAACCGTGCTTTGACAGGGTCGGTCTCGGCACCGACACTGGCCGATCCGACGGGACCTCGGCCAAAGCTCTGTCGCCAGGCCCTGGGCTCCCCAGGCAGAGCCAGGAGTTAACTCCTTAGATTTTGGTTTGCGGGGGGGCTGGAGTTCTGCAGGTGCAGCTGGGATGGTTGGAGTGATGAGGGGGAGGCCACCTGGAGAGTCTCTGAGCATAAGATAGTTGTCAAATAGTATGGAAAAATGTCAGCGTTTTAACCACCGTGGGCCACGCCGGTTACTCAGCTGAATAGCAGTCCCGCCTGTGAGGGGACAATCAGAGGTGAGGAATTGAGAGTACTGGATGGAGGTGCTGCTGCACGCAGGGAGGTCGAGGAAAGTCTTTCTGGAAAGGCGACATTTGAGAGCAGACTCAAATGAAGGGAGGCAGCAGTGTTGCCAGTTAGGGGACGAGAGTTCTGGGCAGAGGGAACAGGGACTGCGAAGGCCTGGGTGTGCCCATGTGCTGAGAGGCCACTGCGGCAGGGGCCTGGGAGGGAGGCGAGTTAGGCGAGTGGGGCAGGGCCGGTCTGTGTAGGACTGGGGCCTTTGATGGTGGTGGGTCCTTGGACAGATAAAGCAGGGCAAGGACGCAGGGAAGGGGAGAATCTCGGGAAATGAGGATTAAATGAAGTGGCGATCAGAACAGCTAAGATTTAATGGTGTTATCTGCATCCCAGGCATGACTCTCATAAGAACTTAACTGGTGCGGGCTCAGGGCCTGAACTTCAAAAGAGGCCTATTGAGTCAAGGCAGGATCCAAAGCAGGACCCAGGTGGGATGGTCTCACCATCAATGAGCTGCGGAGAAACTCTAGCCTGGACCTCCTGAGCAGAGAATGAGGCCAGCAGCCCACAGAGGACAGCGAGGAGGCCTGAGACCTTCAGCATCTTGAGTCAGGTCCCTGTGGGATCAGGGCAAAGAGGTCAGTTTTGGGGAAACTCTCTGAGAGGTCTTCCCAGAGCTTAGGTCTGAGGTGGCCACGGAACCCATGTGGACCCATTTCAACCATATCCATTTTACAGATGGGTCCACTGAGACTCAGAGAGGGGGCGTGATTTTCCTCACAGTATTGAGCAAGAAAGAGAGGGTCCAAGAGATGAAGTCACTTGCCCAAAGCCACACAACTCATGTCCACGCCCGAGAGCTGGACACATGGCTTTTCCTGCAGGGACACAGCCTTCCCCAGCGGGGCTGCCCCCTGCGGCTGAGAGGCAGTGTAACGGCGCAGTTACGAGAACGGTCTCTGAAGCCCTCCACCCCTTACCAGCAGTGGGACTGTGGGGTTTAGAGACAGTTGCTTCACCGCACGATGCTGCGCAGGGCACACTGTGCTTGTTTTACAGCGAAGCGTCGGTGGTGATGTGCCCTGGCTTCAGAGACACACAGGCCTAGGATGGAATCCCAGCTCTGCCACCGACTTGCTGGAGAACTTGGACAACTGACACTCTTGGAGCCTTGGTTTACTCATCTGGAAAATGTGGATGACACATACCCATACCTGCCTCCCGGCTTTGTCAGAAGCACATAGCGTGGCGCCCTTGCACGTGGTATGTGCGCCATAAATGATCACCACTGTGCTAACGAGTCTCTTTTCATTTGCTGATCCAAGGGTTTGCTTTTATGAGTGGTGAGGAGAGTGGGCTCAGCCGCGTGGACAAGATGGGCCCAGGCCGAGGGACAAGGGCTGGTCTGGAGCATGTGGACACCAGGGGCCAGTTTGCAGTGCTCCTGGGTCGGAACCCTCTGCTTGAACAGTGCAGTCCCGGGGCCGGGATTGGTCCCAGGACTTTGGGACACAGTCCACACCTCCGGGAGGGTCAAGAACATGCATGCCGATGTTGGTGTGACTTCCTGGGACTTCAACCAAGTGGCAAAGCAAATGGCCCCTAGTGGGATGCGAGACTAACAGGGAGATGCTGGTAGTCGCCAATTCTCTCTTTAGACACTTGACAGATTCAGGGGTGACTTTCACCCCAGTCCCTGGTCCTTATTCCTATTTGGTTTAGCATTTTAATTTTGGTGACCTGCTTTCAGATAAGCGGAAAAATTAGAAAATAAAGATATGTACAAAGAAAGGAAAAAAGTAAATAAAAATCAATTCGCAGAGATAACTGCTGGTGTGTCTTCTTTCAGAAGTTTTTTACATATTTATGCATTCACGTAACATTGTGAAAACCCGGGGTTGTCCTGCCATGTTCCTGCAGAATCGCTTATCTGAGGAGCAACACACCGTGACTATCTTTCTACTTTCTTATCCACAGAACTTTCTAACATATGGGTTGGCTGATGTTCATTTAATCAGTCTCCTCTTTTGGGCCATTTTTGTTATTTTCATCTTCATGATCTTATCCCCAACAGCACTGGCACAAACATACTTAGGTGTTTTCCTTGGCTTATCCGTCACATTATGTCCCGTGAAGCATTTTCTGGGAATAACCGATCTCGAAGTTGTTTTTACAAGAACGCAAGGAAGCTCTGCGCTGAACCTTCTCACCCTACCCCTGAGCCCCAAGTGAGTAGTTACACAGTCCTCACGAAATCTAAGTTCAAGTTCCATCTGCAGAGTAGCTTGCATCAGACTAATCCTCCCAACTACAGTCAACTATAAACCGTAGAAATATATAAAAACAACTAACGGAGTTTATGAGCAACTGCACAGGTACAATCTGAGAGCTTATGATTCTTGAGAGAAGGGTATCATTCGAGGTGAGCTCCATACTCACCCTAAATTTTGCCTGAGGTCATTTCCCAAAATACCTATGGGGAAATAGAGTCCAGGTAGAAAGGGCCAGTCTTCCTGGGCTGAGGAGACAGAAGCCGGAATTTGGGACCTCCAGAGTCACTGGGAGTTGAGGGGCAAAACCCCAAAGAGGAAAGTACTGCAAGGAAGGAGGCTTGGAATTGGGGCGCAAATTTCCCTCAGCTCCCTGGACTGCTCTGAAGCTGTCCTGTGCAGTGTGAGACTCTTAAGACATCCGGCAGAAAACAGTAGCTGAAAGTTAAAAAGCTGAAAGGGGATTTCATCACCTCCACTGTGCAGTGTTGAGGGAGCATTGGTTGGAGCCACAGTGACTTGATCACCACCTTGGGCTTTCAGTTAAGACCCAGAGGACTAGCCAGGCACAGTGGCCATGCCTATAGTCCCTGCTATGCAGGAGGCTGAGGCGGGAGGATCGCTTCAGCCAAGGAGTTCAAGATCAGCCTGGGCAGCATAGCAAGATCCCATCTCTACAAAACGCTATGACGTTATGCAGCCAGAAGACCACGCTCTAGGGGAAAGGGCTATGCCCTGGGAATCAAGTTTCTCCCTAGGAGTAAGAGCAAGACCAAAATCGTTCCACCCTAATAAAGCATAAATCTGAGCTACCTTCCTTCCGTTTTGGGAAAAGATAATGTCATTCAGAACCCCTACAATTTTTCACCATAATGTTCAGCACCCAATAAAAGACTATGAAGCATGCATGCTAAAAAAAAATCAATGGACTGAAAACCAAGCAATTAAAATATACAATATAATAGACCCACAGGTGAGTTGTCAAATGTTCAAATATTGAGCAGATAATAGAACATACAGCCCACGGAGGATGAGGAGGAGGCCCAAGACCTTCAGCACCTCGGGGCAGTAGCTGTGGGGATCCCAGGTCAGAAGAGTCAGTTTCAGAGCCCCTTGGAGAGATTCTCTACGGAGCTAAAGGGGCTCGGAGAGACCAAAGGGCTCATCTGGACTCGTTCCTACCCACCCAGCACCCATTTTACAGATAGGAGGACACTGAGGCT
This sequence comes from Indri indri, assembly GCA_004363605.1. Lineage (NCBI taxonomy): Eukaryota > Metazoa > Chordata > Mammalia > Primates > Indriidae > Indri > Indri indri. The sequence goes on along the minus strand of RJWJ010044773.1, from coordinate 224 downwards.
TGGAGCAGGGTTAGGCTTTTCCTGAGGCCAGCTATATGCAGTTAGGGGCTGGAGCCCGGCTGTCTCGCCTTTAGTTGTGTATACTTCACCCCGCTCCTCACTAAAAACAGGTTGCTGTGAGGACTCAACAAGCATTTTGAAAATTTCTTAGCTTGGTGCCACTAAATGGAAGTTAATTTCGGACTTGCAAATTAAAGTTTCTTTTTACCCCTCCCTGGTCCTAA
>RJWJ010044772.1:0-12034 GCA_004363605.1 Indri indri | reverse complement strand
GCTGTTCACGCAAGTGTAACAGCACAAGGCAGTATTTCTTTAGTATCTTTCAATAATGTGTTCATTACTGGATTCCTAGTGTTCAGGCAAGGGTCAAATATCAGTCTTAAGGCTATGACTAATGAACCAAGTTCTTGAGTCTCTTTCAGTATAAATACCATATATAACATTTTTATAGGAAAATATCGCCCTGGAATGGAAATACTTTTTATTGTCTATTTTTGTTTACACATGGATATAATACCACTAACGATGCTTTTTTGGGGGTAAAACACCTCACTTTACTTGCATTACTTCTGCCCAGGTATTGCAATTTTTATCAGGCATTCATATATAATTCAGGGAGAGTCGTTACTAATACAAACTTGAGAATAAAGGAATCCAAGAGTTTCATTACAATATGTTACACACGACTTCAGAATTCTCAAATCACTCTCCTTCTTCTAATTGGAATAGCCATGGTAATAATATACTGTTAGAAGATCTGTGTTTTGTGTTTTGAAAATAAACATGTTGGCCCAGTTCTAAATTGCTATGCTGGTGGGGCCTTTTATTTTTGTAAGTCTTCTGTTATTTTTTAATCTTTCCCTTGGGAAAATAAAGTGACAAACAGTAATCCACATGGGATCATCAAAAACTAATTATTCAACCTAACACAGAATTTCTTTCTAGGGTAGGATAAGCAGCTTTTATAAACTAAAGTAAACTTAGTTTCTGCTGCCCTTAGTAGAATATTTTATTCAGGCCGGCCTCGAAAAGAACAGAGCATTGTTTTATTATACACTGACACAGTGATGAGGTTTAACAAACAGAGTATTCGGTTATTTTTGGTCTGTTATTTCTAGGGCAGCTCTGAGAGGTAGCTGGAGCTATACGGTCTCTAAAGAGGAACAGAGATTGGGGGTAGAGAATTACCCTGCAAACAGCTTGGCAATCGCCAAGGCCAAGACCACTGAAACAGAGTAGGGTGTTAGAACATTGGATTTCATTATGAAGGAGGCTTGCGAAGACCCCACTGAGGCCTGCTGATGGCTTTGCTTCTGCACAACAGCAGAATGTCACAGCACGTGGAATCAAAGGGCTGCAGAGAACCAAAGTGATAACAATGACCCTCTCAATGCCACCCGAAGGTCCAGGCACTGAGGCTGAGATGTGAGAACGACTCCTGGCTGGGCGTCTGCTCAGAGGTGAGCCGAGCTCATGCCGCCCCAGAGCCCGTCCTGTGCTGGGATCACCTCTCCTAACCGCCAAAAATTAGAGGTTGCAAGTCTAAAACAGTAAGCCTCCACATCATGGCCTGAACAAATGTAACATTCAGGAGGGGTATTTCTGTGGGCATTAGAAGACATTCAAAAAATAGTACTTACACATGAATCATAGAAACTATAAAGAAAGAGGCAGAGAGAAAGAGAGAGAGAGAGAGAGAGAAAAGGCACCCTTATGATCTTAGATTAAAAAACAAATCCAAAACCAGCACTCAATGACTACTGGAGAAAGAACAGTTCTTGCAAAGCTATTTCATGGAAATATAAACACAAAAGAATGGCATGTTCGCATGATGTGAATGTATTTAAATGCCAAGCCTCTGCCATGCATACTGTGTTATAGATGTCACACATTGCTCTAAGTAAATAAGACATGTAAAAATAAAAAAAGAAAACATATTTGTTTTAAGTCATTAAAAGTTACTGATTTAGAGAAAAGAACAAGGAACCTAACTAACACTAATACTTTTTCGGATGAAAAGCAATCCTCTGCCATTCCTTTTCTTGTCTAGGCTTTGTTATATCTTTCGATGACTTCAGAGAGAAATATGATATTGTAATAATCACTAAGAATATAATCTTACCAATTTTAAAACAAACTGGGGGGGGGCGGAGAGTGGGGGAGAGAGATAGAGAGAGAGGGATATGGGCAGAAAGTTGTGCAAAGAAGAGAAGCAAAAGTGACATTTCCAGGACACACTAGGTCCACTTATCTGTACTTTTTGGGTTTCGTGATGGAATATACTACACACACTCCAAAGTGCTTTAAAAATTCCATCTCCCAATTCTAAATTCTCTCCAGGCATCCAGGACTAGACGTTGAATAAGGAATGAGAAACAGATACTAGTTACTGCCTTGGATCAAAATATCATACAAAAAAGCCTGGCTCTCACACACAGGAGTAAACAGACAACATATTTTTGTCATAGAAGCACAAACAAATTGATTTTAAAAAAAACAACAGCCAGGACAATCATACACTGCTTGCAAGAAGATTCCCAAGCCCTTCTAAGCATGTGGCCTTCTCCCCCTCCCTACTAGGATATGGTAGTTCTGGTTACTTTTCCACGACTGAGAAGGTGGAAGCAAGAGGATCAGTAGAGGCCAGCCTTGGACTCCAGGGCAGAATAGCTTCTCACGACAAACCAGGAGCTGTGAGGACCCCTGAGCCTTGAAATGTGTTCCAACACCAATGCTTGTGACATCCTCTACTACTTTCGATGGCCATCCAGTTACACATACCCCTGGTTAATGCCAGCAGGAATGGGCCACTCTCTGCACTGCTTGCAGGTGGGTTCACATCCAAGGGAGCTGAAGGCATCTACTGGACAGAGAAGGAGAAATGCTCCCTCCCAGACCACCCACCATGGAAGCTGAGCACAAGACATTACAGGGCACACGTGAGAAGTGAGCCATTGCTCAGGTCTCTGGGCAATGTTCAGTTACACAGCCCTCAGCAGAAGGCAAGAACAGGAGGTAGGAACGCAGAGATGGTCAATAAGGCTTTTTAGGAAAAAAAAAATTCTCTTATTTTCCAAACTCTAACTAGATCCATTTTCCAGCTGATTTTCAGCTTACTTTAAGAGGTTTATAAAAGTCATCCAATAAGATAGATGGTTTATTAGGCAACTTAATAACATGTAGACTCTTAGTTGGACAGAAAGATGCACAAAAAATAAAAAGTACTTTCCAAGTGAAAGGAGCAAGGAGTCTGTATTTGGGTTAACTTACAGGAGCTCACAGGAGAAGAATGAAGACAGGAAAGATGAGGGATAGGGAAGGGCCCTAGAGGTGAAAATGCATTTAATTAATTATCCACGTGACTAATCACAGTAATAATAAAAATCGGCAGGGATAGGAAAAGCAGAAAGAAAGTGGACCAGAATTGGAAAATTTGGAATCGATGATGTGGTTTCCTTCAGAGAAAGAATGCTTCATGTCTACCTCTCACATTTAATTCTTTTCTCCAACATTTCCCTGAAATTATCTCAGAAGGAAATAAAGTAGAATAATTGAGGTTAAATTCAATAAAATATATTTGAAGCATAAAAAAAAAAGAAGAAGAAAAGACGTGAAAGGAGTTGCATGGAACAAGAGTTGGAAGCATCTATCAAAAGGTTACTTTAGAACTGGGAGTCAGAGTTTATGATTAATTGAAGAAGTATTCAAACGGAAATTCCACGCTAACTTTAGTGATCGTTAAGGCACAGAGGAACAGAATAACCACTTAGCTATTCAAATTCCTAAACCTGTTTTCTAGTGGGATTCATGCCCTTTTTCAGTTTCTATTGAATTGAAGGCACCTGTTTGCTACATTCAATTCAATATAGACTTTATTCCTCCAACAGCAAGGTACACTGGAAAGGGAACAAATTTGGGAACAGAGAGCCTAGAATCTGAATCCCACTTCTGTTATTTATTTGCATGTGGTTTAGGACAAGTTTCTTAATCTCTCCAAACTCTCATTTCCCCCCTCATCTGTAAAATAGATACAAGGATAATGAGAAATTAGGACTGTTGTGAAAATTAGAAATAATCTCTGTTAGATACCAGGCACCCAGTAACACTCAAAAGTAGCAGCAATAATTATTCCACAATTGCAAATACTGTTTCTATGGTGGCAGCAAACTTCTGATGAACATTGAAGACTTACCTTGAAATGGAGCAGAAAACAAGTAGCAACAATTTGAAATAGTTTTTGTACTAAGTTGTCCAAGCGGAGTCAAGGGCAGCCATGTTATGTCTATGATGCTCCAGTGTGGAAAGTTCTTAAAAGAGCAAACCTGCGTATTACAGAGGCTTCAGTTTTGCAATGGCTTGGAGAAGGTCACTTAAGTTGGCCAGTAGCTGTCATTCCATAAATTAATATAACTATATTAGAGACAGAAATGGTCCCAGGAATTTTGCAGGGCTCTGCCCTGAAAGAATATGTGAACATGTTAGTTTGCATATCAAAAGCTGCTCCACCTCAGAAGGGCATCTCAAAAGGTCAGTAGCAGCTGCTTTCCAAGGTGATGCTGTGGTCTCAACCCCGTGGTTCTCACCTGCTTTGAAGGACAAAGCAAGGTCTACATGGAATCACGGGATGAGAGCTGATCAAAGAGTGTCCTCCCAGAGACAGATACCTGTGGCTAAAAACAATTAGCCCAAGGGACAGTTCCTGCTTGACTTCTGAGGACCTGTCTCTGTCTGCAATAACTAGATAAAGAAATATGGAGCCACTATATCTCTGTTTAACCCTTCTGTTAAGTGATAGCTTTATCTTAGAACTTAGAAGTTTGTCCCTGAAAGTTTTTGTAATCAGAGTTAGTTAAAGGATCTATAGAAGCTTTTTGAAAGACACTTAACCCAAAACAAACTACCTGTTATTATGTAAATATGTTACCCCTGGCAACCGATCTTTGTACCTATAAACACTCAAGTGAAACTTTATTCTGGCCCTTATGATTAATGGGGATATCATAAGGACCCCTTAGTATCTCACTTTTTGCCTTTTACCTTTATAAATCTATAAAACTGTACCTTCATCCTGTGTATTCTTTTATTTCTATTATTTTCCATTTTCTTATCCTTTGTGGATGACCCCTACCTAAGGGACCCGATTTTTTGCTGGGAGCCTAGCTAACTTGCCACAAGTAGCCTCGATATGCAAAGCATTAGGATGGCATCTTCGAGGCGAGTGAGAATGAGCACACGAAGGCGGATTGCAGGATGGTGTCAGCAGCTGGTCTGCCCTGTTCTCTTTTAGGGTTAGTATGTGTAATAGCTATTGGACTAGCAGCTTACACTCAATGACATGGTTATGTTAGGGTATTTTACTCTTAATTGCTTAGAGAAAGTTTTAAATGTGAAGATCCTCACTCAAGATAGAGTATGGCATCTGAATTCAGGGGAACACCTCTGGAAATGCCTGATTTTTAAAAGCTGCTCCTCTAGTCTGCTTAGTGACAATTTGCTATGAAGATCTAACTAACGGGGTATACTTAACTTTTTCATAAGGGATAAAATAACTACTTAAAACCTTTGTTTTCTAAAAGACTTTACTTATATCACTGTTTCTTCCTAAAACGGTGTATTGGGTATCCTTAAAGTCTCGGATTGACTGGTGCAAGAATATTGAGATTATTTCAAATAGTCCCAAGATTTTACAAATAGACAAAAATTATAAAGGTTCTTCCCACTGCTTTGCTGAATGGGAGGAATAATCGATTTCCCTTGGAATTTTCTTTTTGGGGGGGCATCTTTCGATGCCTGATGCTTTGGTAGAGAACGCACAGCCACGTTACAACAAATCTGAATTTATGCATGTGAAAACCGAATGATTTTTTCGTGAGCATCATATGGAAAGCTATCCTTCGTACACAGAATTTTGCCTCCCCCTCCCCCTTTTTGGTATAATTAAGGTCCAGACCACCTAATACAACTCATGGTAATAATAATAGTTATCAGGATTTTGCAAGTCATAAACCTACAATTTATCTCATTTCTTTTTTGTGCACTCTTACATCATGTTCGAAATAGTCCCCACTATATAATGTGGAAATTGAGACTCAGAAAAGCTGACTGACAAGTCCAAGGCCAAATTGTTAGTAAACACCAGGGCTAGTACTACTATAAGCCAGATCTTTTCATTTCAAATGCAGTAGACTTTGCTCTTCTCCCTGTTGAATACATGTATGTATTCATGGGTTCGTTGGGCCATTCGGAAAACATTCACTGAACACGTGCTGTATACCAGGCACTGCAACAGGCTCTACGAATAAAAATTCCAAGTGGATCTCATTACAAAGAAGCTCACGCTGTGGTGAATAAATGACAACAGCTCTTTATAGGAAGTGCTGCTGGAGCACAGGGAGGGGGAAGCGACCGCAAAAGCAGGAGGCTGTGGTCACAGAGGGAGCGCCGACAACGACCCTGGTGGGGCAGCAAGCGGGGCAGAGGTTTCCAGCAGCAAGCAGCCTCCTGCATTCATGCCGGTGTGCCTGACCAATGTTGCCACTGTCCCAGTGCCAAGACATGGAAAAGATGGGAAAGCACAAGCCTGGGGTCGGGATGAGCAGGAGTTGCTGCTGGGAAGAGATGGGGAAGAACGTCCCAAGGAAAGGGAAGAGCTGCAGGGACTCTTGGGAGACGGCTGGAGCCGGAATGAATGGTGTGTGTGAGGCAGGCACTGAGGGGTTTCTGGTTTTGTGTGCCAAGATAAGGAATGTGAACTCTACCCTGGGACAGACTTGTTGAATGACTAGACGAGGTTGGGTGGGGGAGGGGGAAGTGTTTCTCAGATTTCTGCTTTGGGTGACGGGGAGGTTGGCAATGGCGTCCCCTGAGCAGCGAAGAAGGGCGAGGTTCACCTGGCTGGAGGCAGGACCTAAGGGCTTTGATTTGCACGTGCTGAGAGTGTGGGGTGTCTTGAGGACCTTCCAGTACAGATGTTGATGTACTCGGAGATGTACGATGCCATTGTTTATGAAAGAAAGAGAAACTATGATGCTGGATTACTTAGCAACATATTGGGAAATAAAGGAATTTTGATACTTTTCTTAAAGCGTTTCTTTTTATGTGGAAATTCAGTAGCATGTAGAAAAAAGAGGTCAATCAACCACAACACACACAAAAAAAATAAAAGGGTTTTATATGACTCTAACTACAGAATAATATCTTAGCACATAGATCTAAATATTTTCCCATATACTCGGCTAGTATTATTCAACATACGATTTTCAAAAAAAAAAACAAAAAAAAAACTGCGTAAAATACCGAAGTCTTGAAAGATGAATTATTTAAAAATCTTTATTGGCCGCACACCCTTAATACATACTGTATTTACTCTTAGAAGGAAATGTACCCCAAAGCGGACAGGGGAAAGTAATGGTTTCCGTAAGGAAGGGAACAGAAAGCAGAGGGTCTATCTGGCTGATGGCCAGTCACGGAAGATGGAAAAGCTAGATGTTTCAGGGCAACTCTCTACTAGTCCATCTTTTACCAAAGTTCTCACTTAAAGTTCTACCTTTGACACGGACCATTTAATAGGAACTTTATTTTAGCCACAAAATGCCCTTAAAAAATTTAATATTGGACTCCATACTTGACTAAAAGAAGAAAGTATTAGATGACTGAAAAGAAACATGTATTTTAAAAAGAAAAGGAGAAGAAAAAAGGGACTTGTGGGAAGCATAAAGCAGTTAATGAGAATTTCTATTGGGGACAGATGCTTCTTAAAGAATGGATAAATCAATAAGGTTTATTTGCCGGTGGCATCTGGAACCACAATTTTAATCTGTTGAAATGGCACAGACAAAAAACAAACAAACAAACACAAAAACCCACTAAATATAAATAAACAAAAAAAGATTTTCTTTTATAAAGAAACCTCATTTCGTTGGCTCCGACCCTCACCTACCCAGCGTACGTTCTGCTCCCTAACATGCGAGTAACTCCCTTGGGAAGATGCCCTTTTGCTGGGTGCGTGCATGATGTTTGTCTTGCATCTAAAAATTAGAACATAACAAGCTTCTAATCATCACTCGTTAATCTGAAACAAAAAGAACTCTTTTTTCCATTGAAAGCAGACTGTAGTAAAAAAAAAAAATCAGCATTCTCCAAGGTCATATGCTATTGGCAAAGCTCAAAAAAACCTTGTAGTCCAACTTGCTTATGTTCAGCTGTGTTTACTTAGACTTAACTTGACAAAGTCTGCCTCTGATTATACAGAACAGTCATCTGCCCACAGATAAATAGATATTACACAAACTTTTGGAGGGAATGACATTTGGCCTCCACAATTTTGGAATAATTTACTGTGTACCCTCAACCTAAAACACAAAAATGATTCACAATATGTTTTTAGGATTGAAACAAGAATATTTCATTTTACAAAGGGAGCCGGTCTCTGTGACCTTTACGGATTTGAGGTGATTTACTAACAAAGTATGGTACTACTTTGGAAGGTGTGGAATAGCTCTGAAACAGTCAGTCGCAGGCAACATTTATTTCAGTCTTTTCAATAACCATCAAGATTTCAAGGAATTTCTGTAAACAAACTGTCACTTAAAGAAAATAACTTTCCATCAGTTTTTGCAACGAGTCTCCAGAACAGAACATGCATATAAAAATAAGAGTTAACTAAATTATTTCCAGAGACTACATCTTGGAGTAATGTTTACACTATCGGTAGAAAGCAAAAGCTCAATGTTTTACCACCATATCTTACACTAAATGCAAAATTTTGCTTTTGGAGTAATGTAAACCATTTCCACTGAATAGAGTCTGTTCCTCATTACCTAAGAATTGATTCTGGCCCGCCATACTTTGCTTGCTGTTATATTTACGTAACGAAAGATAGACATACTTTTCTCTGCAAGCTGTTTCAAAGGTGGGAGTACTTAATACATTCGCCAGTGATCAATCAATAAACCAATCAATCAACAGATTTTCATTGCATTTTGCTAACGGCTAGTAATACAGTAGTGAACAAGAGGGAGGCAGGCTCTATCCTCTGCAGATCACCTAATGAGAAAAACCATAAATTGAATACATACCGTCATTTTTCTAGGTCGTTTATTTTAATTTGTACAATTATAAAAAGTTTTCCCCCACCGACACAAAGATATTTTCTTTCCTGACTCCTGTTCTATTCCTGAATTAATTTAGGGAGGAAGCCCTTCATTTGGAGGTGGTCTGTTAAGGGGGTCACGAATACTTTGCCGTGCCAGATCCCTCTAGCAGTACAGGCTATCGCTGCAAAGGGGTTAAGTTTTTGACAGATTTATTTAACGCTTTCTATTTTGGCTTTTATTCTAATTTACTAAATTTGCTTTGATAAGCACCCTATAAACTAACATAAACGATGATACTGCTACTGTTGGAACAATAAGGGTTTTCAAAAGCCTTTCCCTCCAAAGAATTACAGCACGTTTTGACATTGTTTTATCTCATTATGCTTTTGATTTGAGATTCACAAAAGATGATTTTACATACATATTTATTTATAATATTATAAAACATATTAAAAGATTTTACATACATAAAAGATTATATACGTACACATATATAAAAGAAGGGACATGTTTTGAAACGTGTTTGTCTTTATTAAAGTCAGCCAACAAATCTGCAGCCTGTCTGGAGAAGAGTGTCCGCCTTAAACCAATCTCCATCAGGGAATACATTAAGGCCTCATTAGCTTTTAATGCAGAATCGCCCCACAATCATTCCAGAAAGGGCAAATTCCTCCTGTTTGAAGTGTAGTCATAGAACTGAATCCAGGAAAATGAGGGAGGACGAAACTCTCTTCTGAAGCCCAGCCACAGGACAAAGCCAGAGACATCTCCAAAAACACCAGTGGGACAGAAAGCCAAGGGAAAAGGCTACTGCTGCCGCTGTTGCTGCTGGAAAAATGACTTGCACATAGGACCCAGGAGGGCTGTCTAACATAGGAAGGCAAGCGGTGTCAGAAGTCAGAGGGACAGGCCGATGACCACGCACTTTACTTTTCAAGCTAGGTGACTGCATGGGCAGAGTGGGGGAGGCAGTTGATATATAAAACTTCAAGTAACTAAAAGCCTGGAAGGAGTGAAGCCACTTTCTGGGTGGTTTCTTACGAAGGAAAAGTAAATTTGCAAATCTTATCAGATTGGACCGAGACATAACTCTGCACAGAAACTAGTTATGGAAGTTCGTTTTTAAAAAGGAACACAAACATCCTGCATAAGCAAATTGTTTTACATTCAGCCAAGGCTATCAGGCTGCAAAGTTATGTCTAAGGGTGAAAGAACAGCCACCGTCCTAATCTCTAGGCAGGCAGCTGATTCTCTAAAACACCGAATTTAACACTTCAAGAGAAGGAAATGTCAGTCGTGGATCACTGACCAGAATTCGTTTGCAGAAGCTCTGCTGCTGAATCAAAGTTACGTGGCCTTCTCAATGTTAACCAAATAGGGCGGGAGGAGGGAAGCTTTCACAACACAAAAATCTTGAAAAATTTCCTGTATTTTCTGGGTTTCATTTTTCCCAGAACTGAAACACCACAAAATAACAACACCCCGGTGCACTCACTTCCAGCTCAGCCAGGAAGTGCTGAGGTACATAAACATTTTTTATTTCACTTTTTTACAAGGAGGTGACCAACATTTTCTTAGGCTTCCAAAAAGCTTCAGGTTTGGAATACATTTTGGTTAAATGTCAGCAAAGGAATTTGCTCATCGTTCAAAAAAACACTTTTTCTTTCCAACCTTGGAATATATGTAGAAACTGTGTTGTGAATGGAATTGCAAAAAGGCTCAGAGCCACAAAGGGAAATCTAGCTTCAGGATTCCTAAAAGAGTGTTGTGGAAAAGCATCCCTAAGGGAGGAAACAGGCATAACAAGGAGCATTTACACAGCACAGTTCACCTAGCGCTTTGTCATCTAGAACTTTGTCATTGTCATGTAGAACCTCACCCTGTGATGTAGGTATTTTTATTTCCCTCATTTAATAGATATGGAAATAAATCACAGCAGTTAGACGTTTTACCTAATGTCTCTCAGCTAGTAAGTGGCAGAGAAAAAAATTGGAACTCCTATCTTCAGAGTCTAAAACCATAATCTGAGCAGGCATTGATTGAAACCCCAAGGCCAGCATCTTACATAACAGGAAAATACTAGAAGCATTGCCACCAAAGTCACTGGAGGTACAATTCAATTCAATAAGCCGGAGAAAGACACCCATGGCAAAAAAATTCAACGGAGAGGTAAAACCATCACTCTTTGCAAATAATGTGATTATATTATTACTAGAAAACACAAAAAATCAACTAAATGACTACCAAAAATGAAAAGCAAATTTATAGTAGTAGCAGAGTACAATATTAATATACAGAAATTTATGGTTTTGTTATATAAAAAAAAAAAACAGCTAGAAAATGTATTGGAAGAAAGGACCCTACTTGTAACAATAAAACAACAAAAAGATAAAACGCCTTGGAATAAGTTAACAAGAAATGTGCAAGACCATTTAGAACATCTTAAAAAACTATTATCGGCCACACAAGAAGACATGACAGACATCCCAAGCTTTTGGAAAAGATGATTCTACATCCTAAAAATACTGATTTTCCATAATTAATCCATAAATATAACACAATCCCAGCAAAAATAACAAAAGGGGTATTTTTTTTTTTTAGTAGACAAGCTGATCTTAAAGTGAATGTGGAAAAATAAGCAAGAATAGCTAGAAGAACTATGAAAAAAGAACAGTGAGGGAGAATAAGCAAAACCAGGTATCAGATATTTTCTAAAGCTTCAATAATTAAAACTGTATAGGATAGAAACCTGAGCAAAAAGAAAAATCAACAGAAGAGAACAGAAAGACAAGGTAGGCTGAATTGTGTCTCCAACCAGGGAAGTAGGAGAAAGACTGATCAATAAACGGTGTTAGGAAAACTGGGTAACTATATGGAAAAAAATGAAGTTGGATGTTTTCGTCAAACCACATTATACTATACCGCAAATTAAGATATATTCCAAATCCATCAAAGATTTAAGGTAAAAATTGAGACCATAGAAATCCTAGAAGAAAACTTGGATACTCCCTAATTTTTAAAACGAGGCTTCTCTGTATCCCTTAAAATGTAGAAGCTATAAAAAACTGATAAATGTATTCATATTTTTAAAAAGGCTACATGGAGAAAAATCCCAATTAAAATTAAAAATATATATAACCATATGTAAGTAATTGGGACAAAATATCTGTTACTCAGAAATATTACAGGCTCATCTCCCTCCATAAAGAGCT
>RJWJ010044771.1:0-12027 GCA_004363605.1 Indri indri | reverse complement strand
CTTTCATTAGCAAACTCTCCTGCTGGTTTATACACTGTCAGAAGTAGACCACCTACTGAAATTCATAGAGGTGTGGAAACTGGCATGGTTTAATAATTCTGTTTTGTTTAACTTTCTTCCTTATCATATCTGAAGCCAATTTTTTCTTGCGCTTTTAGAACAAATGTGTATTAGCTTCATTTATGAAGTGAATGTTCAAAATGTTTATGCTTCAAATGACCTACTTTCCTCTTAATTCCTTAGAGCACTTTGAATACCCTAGCCAATTGAGGGTTACATTTGCCCTTCAATTACCCATGCTTTATCTCTGCACACAGTCTGCCCACATCATCTGTGAATAAACAACCATAAAAAATAAATGAAGAGGAAAGACAACTGCATCTATCTCCCCTCCTTTCTGAAAAGTGTTCTATTGAGATGTTGGTTAATGACCTAAGCAGGAGTATAATAGATCCAAAGGATTTTCCACCACTCCAGGCCAAACCTTCCCCCTGACAAACCTGTTCAATTTAAGTCTTTTCTGTTTTTGAATAACATTGCTTATAGGCAGTGGATGAGTAAATAAATATTTAAATAATTATATATGAAATTTATGCAACACAATTAAGTGATAACTCCAGGAGGTGGAAAGAGAACTAGGTATAAAATTTTTACATGTAATATAATTTCTTCAAACATTTTCTAAGCATAGTGAAAAGTCAGATAAAAGGTGTCTCAATTTTTTTGTTTTAACAAACAAGGGCAGTTATTTTAGGAAATGCTACATTACTTGTAAAATTAATTAATGAGATTATTTGTCAATACTATAAACTCTGTGACTTTTATACTAAGCACAAAATATTTAAACATAAAAATTGTGTGGCTGTTTAATATTGTAAATAGTAGTGTTCATGGAATAAGAAATTAAATAAGTACTTCAATCACATACATTCTTTCCATGAGTTGATAATCCCTCTTCTAATAAAAAATGTCTTTATTTAAACTATTCTGACTGTTGTCTTTTTGGAACTACATCAAAAACCTATAGTTTTTTATAAAGAAACATTTAGATTTTTTTTGCTTGTTTTTAGAAACAATCAAATAAAGGTGACATGGGATATCAAGGAAAGTCACAGTAATTTTAAATATTTGACTTACAAGCATTATAATCAGAATGTAAGCAAGCAAATTCTAGAAGAGAAATATTAACACTTAGAGTACTAGTCTGATTATCGAAATATGTATATAACCATCCAAACTGATTGATTTGAAGTACGGTACATATTTTAAGAACATAACATTCAGTATGTGTTTATTTAAACATAATCATAAATATGCTAGATATAGTTCATCTCACAGTGTTTCAGTCTGGGAGGTTTTCTTATTATTTCTTGTTTAGTATAAGGTCAGTTTTGTGCTTTTGGAGTACTATGAACAACAACTCCACCCCAAATTAAAAACATGCAAACAAACAGATACTAATTGAGTATTAAGTTACTAGAAGTAAAATATATTAATTACTTCTGGGCTTTAAAATATTGGGAATTATAAAAAACCATAATTCTAAAATATGAAATATTTTCTAAATTATTTTCTCTTTTCTAAAACTTATTTTTATTATTTGTTACTTATTTTGAATAAATATTCATCCTATGAAATGAAACCTTTTCATAAAGATGCTTTAGTTGATAAAAATGTATAAAGTCAAAATTGTTTAAAATAGTAAAATTTAAAATAAGCCTCAATTTCAGTGAATTGGGGGAAGACAGTTTTTGAAACACATTGAATTACAAACTTTTAAATGGACAAGCATCTTACTTTGTAACATTTGCACCATTAGCTTGTTCAAAAAAGACTTAGGCTGAGTTGCTGAAGTCAGAATTGCTAATTCTAGTTCTGACTTATCAGAATAGAGTTATAAGATTTGCTTGATAAAAAGTAGTCCAGAATTCTAAACGGACTTTGCTTTTAAAAAATTCATTGAAAAATAAGGAAAAGTGTTTTCTATAGTTTAGGAAATCCATAATTTTGAAGACTGAGAAATACTAACTCTAAATGAAGTTTCAAAAACTTCTAAGATTTTGTTCAGTTTCTCATATTTTGGAAATTTGCTATGGTGCTATATTTAAAAATAACTGCTTTAAGCTACAATGAAATTATAGATATTTTAAATAAATGTTTATTTCTGAAATGTATTTCATATAATTTCTACCTTAAGAGATATATAATTTTAAACCATAATATTTAATAAATGTGAGAACGCTCACTTCTAAACCAACTCTAATCTGTCATGAGTTCATTAAGTTAACATTGATTCTCTAAAAAACACATTTTAATAATTTTAAAATCACACCCTTCCTTCTCATTCTAATTTTACAGAGTTTAAAAATATTCTGTTCGGAGTTTTTATGTTTGTTTACATGTTAGGTTTGTTTACATGTTTCTGCCTATTTTTACCATGGGAAGTTTGTGGTTTTGTTTGTTTCTTTTGTTGAATTCTTTAAATTGATTTTAGATTTCCCATGAGAGACATATCATATAAAGTTATTATGATAAAGTTTTAAGGTACTTGTGTTTCTTCGACAAGAAGTAAAACAACCGTGTGTGTGTGTGTGTGTGTGTGTGTGTGTGTGTGTGTGTGTGTGTGTGTTTAAGATTACATCCCCTAAAAAACTGGGAAATATCAGATGGCTTAAAAAATTCTGATCAGAAGATGTGTCAAAATGTAGCCAGGAACATTTCTTAGTGAACTACAACTCTATTTTTTCACTTAATATATCTGGTTTTGGTTGACTAGAAGATATCTATACCAGAACATTAACAAACACTGTAATTTGCTGGGGTCAGCCAGGTCTGTAGCTTTGAGATTGAAAGTCGTCTTAAATTATGCTATCAGCTTTGGAAACCTCATTAGACTTAACCCATTTAGGCGCCACTGACTTCTCGGAATCACCAATAGAACCCTAATCAGAAAACCACAGAGCAGCCAGTCTTCTACTATCAAAAACCTCAGTATAATTTTATGTATTAATATTTCAAAAAGTTTGTAGGAACACATACTCCCCGCTGAGCACTACAATCAGTTCAGATACAGTTACAGTCAGTCAACGTAGCCAGAGCTGTGCTGACTGCTCCCCATCTGCCTCTGGACTTGGCAACAGGAGAGAGAAAAGAGAGACAAAAGAAGAAAATGAAATAAATGCCTTCATTTGATTTGTGATTAATAAATTCCCATAATTGGACAGTCAAGCAACCAGTAAATAGAAGACTGTAAGTTACAGGAAAATGAGAATTTTATCCTGTAATATAGCCACAGAATTTTGAATATATTACCTTGTTTTTCCAGAAGCAATTTTTTAAGCTTTAGTTCTCTCTAATGTTTTTCTAAACATTTAATCTGATTTTTACCATGGATTGGTAACAATAAAGTCTAAGAGATATTCAACAAAGTGGTATGATTAAAAGGTTTTACAACTTATGGAAAATCATTTAGTATTAAAACATAATGTGACCCATGGGGATTTTTAGTGATTTTTAGAAATATGTGCAATGTAGAGAAGTATAATTCTGATCTTCAGACATAATGACCAAAGTTCAATGAAATACAGTAAAGCTAAATTTTTAAAATAAAAATAATCCATAAATGCAAATTTAAAGGATGCTTGAATAAGCATACATCTTTTTCATAAATGTATACATACATATACACATATTTAAGAATTATGTACATAATTGATCTATTTGTTTATAATGGGAGAATCTCATAATATTTAAATTTACTTACTATACAGTAACACATATTTATTCACAGAGGCCTCTAAAGGGAAAATATTTACAGACATTTCTAACAAATTAGGGTCTCAAGTTTAAATAAAACCAACAGTTTAAAATAAAATCCTATTATAACCTATTAAATGCACTCAATTTTTAATTACAAGTCTTTTTCTTTTTGGAGATGAGGTCTCGCTATGTTACACAGGCTAGACTTGAACTCCTGGGCTCACGAAATCCTCTTTCCTCAGCCTCCCCAAAATTGTAATTTTAAAACTTAGCATGTTACCTAAAATAAATGACTAGGACACCGAAATGGCAACCAGAGAGAACAAATGACTATAAAAGGCATATTTCCCATACTATATGACTTAGAATATGACATTTTCTTTGATATGCGTAATTAGAAATGGAGAACATTAAAAATTCTATGGCATTATATGAGCCATGATCATACAGTGGTGCTTGAATAATACATTTTTTAGTTGTCTTTACTGAATAGCAGGACCCAGGCCCTATCAGAAGTCAAGGTCTACTCTAGTCCAGCTCTGCCATGAGCTAATTGGTAGTACGGACAAGTCAATAAACTTCACACCTTTACTGTGAACTCAAATCTGAGATCCCTCACAATCCTACTCATATATGACTACATCACACCCTATGTGTGCATGCACAGGTACATAAATAGAAACACTATTTTTTACTGTCATCCAAATCTGTCTGAATATAATTTATATAAAGTTTCATGGATAATTTATTTACGAATGCATGATTTATATAAAAATATGAGCACACAACAATTCTTTGGCAGCTCTGATTTTAAAGGGTACTTCAAAGTGTTTTCAACTCTTTCACATGTAGGTGATGCCTTTTAAAGAGTTATTGAAATGAGAAACATACCCTGGATATACTTTTCCTAGGTGTGTTCTCTGCCATCATGTACTTTTGGTCTAGTTGATAGTGCTGCAACTCAAGTTGGGAGGGAGAGTATTTCTCATTGTGTAAAACAGAGAGATTAAATAAAATTATGTATCTGAAGTTTCATTTTAGCTATTTCCTTACAAGCTGTTCAGTTTTATACACTAATGCTTAAGTCATTAGAAATAAAGTTATTCTTCTAAATTTGCATTTCTTTTTGCATAGACAGGGTACTTCCTAAATCTCCATTTTCCTCTATCATCTTTAAAAAGATTTAAAAATGTTGAGTAAATTAAAAAAATGTATAACATCTATTTAAATGATAAAACACAATAAGTGAACATCTGTGACCTCTCCTAAAATTACATAATCAATAATTAAGCTCTACAAATAATCCACCGTCCTTCCTCCCATAACTCTTCCTTAAAAATAAACATTATCTTGAATTTTAATCATTTTTTGTTTCCTTTTTTATTTGTATGTTGGCATAAATACACAAGCATTTTTCATGTATATACTCCCAAGGGAAAATTGCTGGATTGAAAATACACAAATAAGTAATGTTACAAGATTGTACAAAATTATTTCAAAAAGTAATAATAATTTATACTTTAATCAGCAGTATACAGAGTTTCTGTTGATCACACACATACTACAGTGTTTATCTTTTTAATCTTCAAAATGGATTTGAGTATGATAATTCTTATTCAAGATTTTTTTTTTTTCTGAGACAGAGTCTGGCTCTGTCACTCTGGGTAGAGTGCAGTGGTGTCATCACAGTTCACTGCAACCTCAAACTCCTGGGCTCAAATGATTCTCTTGCCTCAGCCTCCCGAGTAGCTGGGACTACAGGTGTGTGGCATGACACCCAGCTAATTTTTCTGTTTTTAGTAGAGACGTGGTCTCGGTCTTGTTCAGGCTGGTCTCAAACTCCTGGGCTCAAGCAATCCTCCTGCTTCAACCTTCCAGAGTCCTAGGATTACAGGCGTGAGCCACCCATCACATCAATAGAATGAAGGACAAAAGCCCTATGACCATTTCAATTGATGGTGAAAAAGGATTCAATAAAATTCAACATCCCTTCATGATGAAAACCCTCAAAAAACTGGGTATAGAACAGACATACCTCAAAATGGTAAAAGGTGTATATGACAGGCCCACAGCTAGAATCATATTGAATGGGCAAAAACTGACAGCCTATCCTCTATGATCTGGAGTAAGATAAGGTGTACACTATTATTCAACACAGTACTGGAAGCTCTAGATAGA
The DNA here is from genome assembly GCA_004363605.1 of Indri indri. Lineage (NCBI taxonomy): Eukaryota > Metazoa > Chordata > Mammalia > Primates > Indriidae > Indri > Indri indri. Next base: position 6,090 of record RJWJ010044771.1, on the reverse strand, counting down.
GTAATCAAACAAGAGAAAGAAATAAAGGACATCCAAATTGGAGAGGAGGAAGTCAAATTATCTTGGTATGTAGACGATATGATCATATATCTAGGGAAATCTAGACTTCACACACAAAAATACCTGTTAGAACTGATAAATAGATTAATTAAAGTTGAAGGATACAAAATCAACATACAAAAATCAGTAGCATTCTATATGCCAATAGCAAACAATCTGAAAAAGGAAACCAAGATAGTAATTCCATTTACAATAGCTACAAATGAAATAAATGCCTAGAAAGAAACTTAACTAAGGAAGTGAAAGATCTCTACAATGAAAACTATAAAACATTTATGCAATAAATTGAAGAAGACACATTAAAAAATGGAAAGATATTCCATGCTCATTGATTGGAAGAATTAATATTGTTAAAATATCCACACTACCCAAAGCAATCTACATATTCAATGCAATCCTCTTCATAATATCAATGACACTCTTCACAGAAATAGAAAAAAAAAATAATTCTAAAATTTACATGGAATCACGAAAGACCCAGAATAGCCAAAGCCATCTTAAGCAAAAAGAACAAAACTGAAGAAAGCACATTACCTGACTTCAAAGCTGCAGTAACCAAAACATCATGGAACTATCATAAAAACAGAAACATAAACCAATGGAATAGTACAGATAACCTAGAAATAAATCCACACATCTATAGTGATCTAATCTTCAACAAAGGTGCCAAGAACATACAGTGGGAAAAGAACAATCTCTTCAATCAATGATCCCGGGAAAACTGGATATCCATATTCAGAAGAATGAAACTAAACCTTTCTCTCTCATCATATACAAAAATCAAATCAAAATGGATTAAAGACTTGCATCCAAGACCAGAACCTATAAAACTACTAAAAGAAAACATTGGGAAAATGCTTCAGGACACTGGTCTGGACAATGATTTCTTGAGAAATACCCATAAAGCACAGACGACTTTCTGCAGAGCAAAGGAAACAATCAACAAAGTGAAGAGACAACCCACAGAATGGCAGAAAATATTTGCAAACTACCCATCTTACCATGGATTAATAACTAAATTATATAAGGAGCTCAAACAACTCAATAGAAAAAAAATCGAGTAATCCAATTAAAATACGGACAAAGGATCTGAATAGACATTTCTCAAAAGAAGACATACAGATGGCCAACAAGTAAATGAAAAAAATTCTCAACATCATTAGTCAACATAGAAATGCAAATCAAAACTACAGTGAAATGTCATCTCACACCAGTTAAAATGGCTTTATCAAAAAGGCAATAATGAATGGTGGTGAGAATTTGGAGACAGAGGAATCCTGATACACTGTTGGTGGGAATGTAAAGTAATGCAACCGCTATGAAGAAGAGTATGGAAGTTTCTCAAAATGCTAAAAATAAAACTACTATATGACCCAGCAATCCCATTGCTAAGTGTACATCTAAAAGAAAAAAAATATATCAAAAAGTTGTCTGCTCTCTCATATTTATTGGAGCACTATTCACAATAGCCAAAATTTGGAATCAAAGTAAGTGTCCTTCAACAGATGAGTGAATAAAGAAATTGTGGTATATTTATACAATGGAATAGTATTCAGCCATAAAGAATGAAGTCCTGTTATTTGCAACAATATGGATGGAACTGGAGAACATTATGTTAAGTGAAATAAGTCAAGCACAGAAAAACCAGCATGTTCTCACTCATATGTGGGAACTAAATATTAAAACAATTGATCTCATGGACACATAGAATAGAATGATGGTTACCAGAGGCTAGGAAAGGTAGCTGCAGGGGGAGGGAGTATAAAGTGGGGATGGTTCATGGGTGCTAAAATATTGTTAGTTAGAATTAACAATATTTGATAGCATAACAATGTAACTATAGTCAACAATAAGTTATGGTATACTTTCAAGTAAGTAAAAGAGTGATATTGGAAAATTTCTAATACAAAGAAATGATAAATGCTTAAGGTCATGGATACCCCAATTGCCCTAATTTGATTAATTCACATTGTATGCATGCATCAAAACATTACATGTACCCTATAAATATATACAACTATTATGTACCCATAATAATTAAAAATTAAAAATCATATTAAGAAATAAAAAAATAAAAATTTCATTTTTACCTCTGGCATTTCTAATGTTCCTCCTCCTTGTAAAATACTCTTTGTAGCACTTATTATTCCTGAAATATAATTAACTTTGTCACCACATTTATTGTCTTATTCTCCACACTTGGATATATGTTCCATGAGGGAAGACCTTTCTTTTCTATTTTGTCTGTTCACTTACGTCCAGTGCTTAGAACATTCTCTAAAACATAGTAGAGGATAAAAAATTATCAAATTAAAATAACTATGATTTTGTCTTTTACATAAGTTTAAAACTCAGCTAGGCCTAAATCTATTCATATCCTGTCAATTTCATATTCCTGCCAATAGTGACTCAAATGAGAAACAGTATAACTTTCCTGTGTGTTTGTGTGTGTGTATATGTGTGTATTCAAGTATTTTATTAAGTCAGATAATGGATCACCACAATGTTGCACATACTAGCTTATATACAATCACAAGGGCATATGACTTGCTTACAAAGATATAGCTTAACAATAGTTTATCAGGTCTAATAAGCGAACTTTCTAAGCCAACTAAATGTTTAAGAATGTTAAAAGAACAAACACTGGACAGTAAAGATCATCCAAGTCCTAGATAGTAATGAAAGAGCTCATTCATTTTGTCCTTTACCTTCAAGGTATATGCGATAGTTTTAGCTAGAGAACATATGAAGAACAGTCAGATACATATTTCATGCAGGAATATTAATCTCCTTACTACTTAGTGGCTTGTTTGATTGGAAATAATTCTAACCAAGAGTTTTTTGAAGACATTCACTGCTGCAAAATGTATGCTCTTTATTCTGATTTTGCCAAGACACTAAGATTTTGTTAAAATATGTTTACAAAGTACCCAAATTGAGAAGTTGCAGCTATGAGCTTTTCACTTAGCTTCGCACAATTTTCATTTAGCTACACTAAACATCAATCCATTATTAAGAGTTTGGGCTCTAAATTCAGACATACATGTGCTCATGGGTAACGTTGCTCAGTCTCAGTATGAAGAGGAGAAAATTCCAACGTCTGTTCAGTGGACTTGTAATTATTAGTTGAGAAAGCACAAATACATTGCTTAACGCAGTTTATGTTTTAGATTGTCATTCTTTATGAGAACAAACCCTCATTCAATTAGAGTTAATTTTTTTCTCTTGACTTCTGATTTGCTAGAAATTATGAATGGCATTCCAAACTTTCATACTTATTATCCACTACTCTAGTTATATAACTCACTACTAGTTGCATATATCAAACAAGAGTTGGGAGAAAACTGATATGTGTAAATTATTGTGGTCTCAGAGCTAAATGTCCTAGTTATAGCAGTTGAAAAACATTCTGTGAGTTTCTAGACATATTCAGTCATTATATGAACACAATTGCTCATCTTGTCTTGTATCCCTCAGTGTATCTGTTGTTTAAATTAGAGCATGAATTAGAATACAAAAAGCTTCTAGGGTCAGTAAATTAATCTTCCCATAGGTATCAGGTATTTTGTACCCCATAGACCTGCGGTCCCCAACTCCCAGCCACAGACTGGCACCAGTCTGGGGCCATCCAGGAACCCAGCCACACAGCAGGAGGCCAGCGGTTGGCGAGTGAGTGAAGCCCCACCTGCACCCACAGCTGCACTCCATCACTGGCATCACTGCCAGAGCCCGGCTCCCTGTCAGATAAGGGGTGGCATCAGACCCTCATAGGAGCACCAACCCTGCTGCAAATTGCACATGCCAGAGATCCAGGTTACATGGTCCCCATGAGAATCCAACCCCTGATGATCTGAGGTAGAGCTGAAGTGGTGATGCTCCCCAGCCTTTCCATAAAACCGGTCCCTGATGTCAAAAAGGTTGGGGACCACTGCCATAGACTATATATCATAAAAGCCAAAATGGTACCCTGGGCTCTTCAGGAAGAGTGTGGTTATAATTATCAACATGCCAGCTATTACTTGTCATTAGTTTTCATCTTAGGCAAGTGAGAAAAACTTCTGACAATATCCATTTGATCACTTAGATTACCAAAAGAACCTCCAAGAAGCCCTTTAAAGATACCAAGACCTTGCTTTCTCCCATGAACTAATGACAATGTTCTCCTACTCTATTAAGCATTGGCACTTTGATGTACTTCTCTGGTTACATTGAAACATGAGAACATTCTGAATATAACATCTAGCAAATCCCACTTCTAAAGGAATTTTTAAAGATTATCTTTCCTGCAGTGATTATAGATAGAGTTGCAAATGTTTATGCCAAGAAGTGTTTGAAAATATGTCTGAAACCTGGTAGCAACATTGCTCCTTGAATTAAGGGCTTTTAATGCCTTCCATAACAAATTATTTTGTAGAAGTGAATGTTGTGATTAGGTATTCTAACAAATCTATGTTTTCACTTTTCCCTCCTGTTTAAATTACTTTGGCTACAATGTTATCAATTGCTTTCAGAGATACTTAATGGTCTGTCATTAGTAAAGTTACATACAATTCCTTACATCAAAATGCTGTTTGGTATTGCTCTTTTATACTTGCTTAAAAAGTAGAGCTCTTTACATTTGAATTATTAATAGAAGGTTCACTTTTATTTTGAAATAAAATTGTATGTCATAATGTATAATCCATAACTTTCATAAATTTAAATTTTAGTCAATTAGACAGATAGTCCTGAAAGAAGTGGGATAAAATAAATTACTTCTAATGTTTACTGAATAATCTTCATAATTTCTCCATAAGTATATGCACCAAATATTGTCCTTAAGTGGTAATGTACTATGTCTTTGAAACTCTGTAAAAACATAGCTATAGGTGTAGACATATTTGAATTAATGTATATCTATTGTTTTTAGCTCTGGGAACTAAAATGACAGAAGACAACACAGAATCTGCCTCATCTATAATTGCATCTATAGAATAATTGAGTATGTGGATCTAATTTTGGATACATTGAGAGCACTTCATTGATTGAATGAGAATGATGTAAAGGAAAAAGATGCTTTCAAAAAGGTGTACACAGAATGCCATATCACAGCTTCTTACTGCTGGATTTTAAGTGAGAAAAGACAAAAATTTTTCAGAGAAACAAATGTATGAAATCAGTCTTCAAATAATTTGGCAATTTCATGCACCATGTATAGGAAATTTTTTACCTGCCACAAATGTTTTAAAAGTATTGACTCAATGTTAGAAATAGCACTTAAGGCTATGATTCACCAAGATTAAATTAGCACAGGTTTGCCAAATAATGTACTCTGTTTAGAAGGAGGTTTAACAGAGGCCCATGCTATGTATTTTTTTCCAGCTTTACTAATGTTTTACTCCATAATGACCGTTCTTTTTTTTCTAGACCCACATTTATGCCACATAATTGGTGAGTTAGAAGAAGGGTTTATAAGTGGGGTGACAGAAAACTTCCCCTTTTCCCCAGAAGGTTCGCTGAAAGATTAATTCACAATAAGGCAGATCATTAAGAGAAAGATATTTATTTACCCTGTACATGGGGAGAATCCCAGAGTGACTACCCATATCACGATGGTGTCCAAAAATTTATATACCCTCATTTTAGAGGGGAGGGGAAGATTAGGAATATAATTAATTCTGTTTAAGGGCAATAAATGGTTACTAGGGAGGATAAATAGATGTTTGGAAGAATGAATGGATGGGGAAACAGATTGACATGTAAATGATTACCTTTGGAAATTAAATTAACCTGAGAGACAGGTATTATATTTAAAATCATTAGGCCAGTTCTGGTTGCGTTCCTGATCTCCTTTCATGCAATATATTGAGATAATAGGGAGTGGAAGAAAAGTCAAGTGTTCTTTTTGATGGGTCTGTTTTTCTATTTTTTTAAATTTAAAATTGATGGATTTTTAATAGCTGAAAATGAATAACTGAAAATAACCCAGAAATTATGAAATCTCCCCAAGGTCTTCTTGTTGTTGTTTTCCTTTATTTTTTCTTTTCAATT
>RJWJ010044770.1:0-12028 GCA_004363605.1 Indri indri | reverse complement strand
ATGTACTCAGCTTACGGAATTTCAGAAAGAGGAAAAAAAAATCCCATTGCTAAAAACCTCTTCCTAAGATATTTCACATGCCTTTCCAAGCACTGTGCTAATAATTCCCCTTCCTCAGTCTACTTGTAAGAAGAAAATGCTGGACTAGTAGACCCTACAATTACATTATAAAGAAAAGTTGTAATTTTCAGGCCGGGCGCGGTGGCTCACGCCTGTAATCCTAGCACTCTGGGAGGCCGAGGCGGGCGGATAGTTCTGAGCTCAGGAGTTCGAGACCAGCCTGAGCAAGAACGAGACCCTGTCTCTACCAAAAATAGAAAGAAATTAATTGGACAGCTAAAAATATATATAGAAAAAATTAGCCAGGCATGGTGGTGCATGCCTGTAGTCCCAGCTACTCGGGAGGCTGAGACAGTAGGATTGCTTGAGCCCAGGAGTTTGAGGTTGCTGTGAGCTAGGCTGACGCCATGGCACTCGCTCCAGGCAAGAGAGTGAGACTCTATCTCCAAAAAAATAAATAAATAAAATATTAAAAAAAAAAAAGTTGTAATTTTCTAAAAATGATAAAAAGAAATCAACTAAGCTGTTGTAATATCTTACAACTACACTTAAAAAATGGCCATGCTGGCCGGGCGCGGTGGCTCACGCCTGTAATCCTAGCACTCTGGGAGGCCGAGGCGGGCAGATCGTCCTGAGCTCAGGAGTTCGAGACCAGCCTGAGCAAGAGCGAGACCCCATCTCTACCAAAAATAGAAAGAAATTAATTGGACAGCTAAAAATATACATAGAAAAAATTAGCCGGGCATGGTGGTGCATGCCTGTAGTCCCTGCTACTCGGGAGGCTGAGACAGTAGGATTGCTCGAGCCCAGGAGTTTGAGGTTGCTGTGAGCTAGGCTGACGCCATGGCACTCGCCCCAGGCAAGAGAGTGAGACTCTGTCTAAAAAAAAAAAAAAAAAATGGCCATGCACAGTGGTATACGCCTATAATCCCAGCTTCCTGGGAGGCTGACAGGAAGACCGCTTGAGCCCAGGAGACCAGCCTGGGCAACATAGCAAGAGCCCCATCTCAAATAAATAAATATTTTATAATGGAATATTAAAAACAGGCAAAATTGGAGACTATATGGAATATCCGGTTACTCATCACCCAGCTTTATCAAATCTTTATATTTTCACATACTTATTTTAAAAGTTAAGTATAAAGCATTAGATATAATTAAAGCCCCCCTTTGTGGCCTCCCTCCTCAGTATTAACAACCTGAATTTGAAGTTTATTATCCCCATGATAAGTAACATTCCATTTTATAATAAATACATTCTGATTTATTTATTCATTGTGGCATCTGATTTTTATCCCTACAAAACAGAGTCTCCTTTTTCCATTTTTCTACTGGGTTGTTTAATTTTTTTCTATTATTTGGTAGGAGTTCTTTATATATTCTAGATACCAATCCATAGTTAATTATTTTTATGCAAATATTTTCTCCCTATCTGTGATCTGCCTTTTCACTCTTTCTATGGTTCCTTTTGCTGACCAGAAGTTTTAAATTTTAATATAGTCAAATATATCACTCTTTACCTTTACAATTTAGACTTTCACATCTTATATAATAAATTCTTCCTTTTCCTAAGTTCTTAGAAGTTATTCTCCTATATTTCCTTTAAGAAGTTCTAAAGTTTCACTTTAAGTTTAGGACATTAATTTCATGGAATTTATTTTTTGTGTTTGGAGAGGTAGGTACCTAATTATATTAATATTTCACTCTTCATATATATAACTGATGGTCCCACCCTCATTTATTGAATAGATCATCCTTTTCCTAGTGATATGCAATGTCAACTCAATCACATGTCAAGTTTTCAGGTATGTTCTGGACTTTCTATTTTGTTCTATTTGTCTGTTTGTCTACATAATGGGAAGAATGAATAGCTCTGTTGACTAGAGGCAGGGATACAAGGCAGTAACGGAATATTAAACTGGAAAGCTAGATTAGGTACAGTTCAAGTAGAACTTTGAATATAATTAATGATCTTCTATCAGCCCTCAAATCTAGTCAGGTAGCAATCAGCTAGAGGTAGGGCCAGCAAATTATGGCCTATGGGCCAAATCCGGACTGACACCTGTTTTTGTAAAGACTTATTGGAATACATTTATTTATGTATTGCCTACGGTTGCTTTGACTACAATGGTAGAACTGAATAGCTCTTTTTCATCTATGCATTGTTCTTGGGAGGGTAGGGAGGAGGGTGATCAAATAAAAGATGGTAGAATATAAGAGGAAGTTGGAAATAATAATTTCACATAAAGGAAAAACTGAAAATTAGCTGGTGGGAGGAGTTTCATGGCTCCCAATTCCTATGTCTCTTAGGCTATGCTGTCTCCTCCCAAGAGATGAAAAAACCTGGCTGCCTGCAAACCCCTGATTAATGGTAACAGAGATTTTCAGAGTAGCTCCATACTCTATTTAATTCTTTCCCTCCCTGACTCTACAAATGCTTGATTTGGCTGTGGAAAAGTAATTCTAATTATAGTGATTTACATGAACTACTTACCATTTATGCCTAATTACCTCACAGCACAATAACAATTATGCATATATTAAATATGTCAGATTAACCTGGTTGTAAGTTTTATTTGATAACAAAAGTAAAGTGTTCATTCTTCATAGGTTGTTGCTCATATGGCATGGTCATCTGCTCATGACTTCTTCAAATGTTTATTAGAGAAAACATTGTTACATAGGTAGGTAAAAACAGTCTAATAGTCTGCCACCAATTTTTTTCACAGTGATTAACAAATCTGGCATTTTGTGAAGAAGGTGCATTTTATTTTAACATTATCGCTTAGGCTTACAGAAAGTTTCTTAGGAGTACAATGAGAAGAAAAACTAAATTCATCATAAGGAATGTTTAAACATCTGCATTGAAAACAAAATCAAAAGTCCATAAAATCATTTATCTTATTTACTAGATGTCTTAGTCTGTTTTCTATTGCCTATAACAGAATACCTGAAACTGAATAATTTATAAAGAAAAGGAATTTATTTCTTACAATTATGGAGGCTGAGAAGTCCCAGTGGAGGGGCTGCACCAGGTGAGGGCCTTCTTGCTAGTGGGGACTCTGCAGACATGACCGGGGACTAAACGTGCTAGCTTCAGGTCTCTCTTCCTTTTTTTATAAAGCTACCAGTGGTACTTTCATGATAACCCATGAATAGACTAACACTTCTTAAAGGCCCCACCTATTCAATACTGCCACATAGGGAAGTAAATTTCAACATGAGTTTTGGAGGAACAAATACTCCAGCCATAGCACCATGATTGAGAACTCTAGAAATAAAGTTCTTCTATCATGGGAAACCTAACAGCCCAAATTTTCCTTCTCAGATAACTGGCAGATCAGTGTTTGTTTTTAGAAGAAATAGATCTGTGGCATCTTTATAATCTTCAAAAACTAAAGTTTTATCTAGGTTTTTCTCAAAGTATGTTAAATTTGAGGATCTTCTTAAATGTTTTAAAGAGTAGGTAGGCTTTTGACTGGCTTTAAAAAAATAAAAATAAAAATAAAGAGTAGGTAGGCTTAAGGAACTATAGGACAAATACTATTACAAAGAGATGTTGCTCTAACTACTGAACATTTATTTACATATACATTAGGATTTAACAAATATGACCTTTCATTAGACCCATCTGAAACTCTACCTGACATATCAAACCTTCCATTTACATTAGATTTAAATCACACAATGAAACCAATGTTATTCACTAGGCTGGCCCATCATAGACAACTCAGATTTCAAAGGTGGAGTGTAGGAGAATACCCCTAAGAAGCACCAACAATTTTTTTTAAACCACTGTTATTGAATTGGCCACCAGATAACTTAATGATTAAATGATACTTGTGATTGGATGGAAGTTCACCAACCTCCATAAGATGAGCCCTAGAGATGGCACAGAGTAAGGAGAGATAAAAGGAATGCGTTTCTAAACGGGAGAGGACCAGGAAGGGAATAAGATATAAAATTCATGAAGGCAATTTAACTCTTAGATAAACAAAAAACCCAGTTAAGTAAAACATGTTGTTTCCTGGCTATGCCACATAACCAAGGTGTTATTTTATTTAGAAGCCCACCTTTATCGCAAACTGTCATTAGGTATGCAATACATAACCAGTCTGTTTTTTTCAAACTTTTTAGCACTTTGTGTTGTTTTTTTTTTTTTTAATTTTTTTTTTTTTTAGAGATGTGGCCTCACTGTGTTGCCCAGGCTAGAGTATAGTGCCTATTCACAGGCACAATCATAGGCCCTGAAGCCAAGAACTTCCAGGCTCAAGTGATCCTCCTACCTCAGCCTCCCAAGTAGCTGGGACTACAGGTGTGCACCACCGAGCTCAGCTAAACTTTTTAGTCCTTTAGTCACCTATAAACTTTTGGAAATATGTGGAAAAGATGTTGGTCATCAAAAATGATAATTCATCAATATTTCCTCTAACCACTGTGCTGGACGGATCAATCATGGTGCCAGCCACACACAGTCCTCTCTGAGGGAAACTGCCATGCTTATGGGAGCAGCCCTCAGTGGTGTCTTGGCAGAGATCTGATCTTTATGCTGGCTTGTGGCCCCTGAGAAATCTGACATGGAAGCTCTGCCCAAACAGAGATGAAGTGATTGGTTGGCCTGTTGGGTTCTTACTCAGGAATTTAAACCACAGATACAGGGAAAGAATTAAGCTGGTAGAATGAACAAAAGTAGAAACAGACACAGGAGAAAAGGAACAACAGAGTAAGTGGATGCTACAGTCTCAATGTTTGGGTCTGGTCCCCCCAAAATTCATATATTCAAATCCTAACCCCCAAGGTGATAGTATTAGAAGGTAGAACCTTTGGGTGGTGATTAGGTCGTGAGAGCAGAGCCCTCATGAATGGGCTTAGTGCCCTAATAAAAAGAAACCCGAGGGAGCCCGTTTGTCCTTCAGCCATGTGAAGACACAGTGAAAAGACAATTGTCCATGAATAGCTAAGCAGGCCCTCACTAGACACTGAATTTGCCAGCGAGGGCACATTGATCTTAGGTTTCCCAGCCTCCAGAACTGTGAGAAACCATTTTTTTGTTGTTTATAAGCTACCCAGTTTATGGTATTTTGTTACAGCAGCTCGAGTGGACCGAGTGGACCTAGCGAACAGTGGATTATGTGCATGGCAGAGCACCGTGAAGCCAGGCTGTGTAATGGAGATGCTCTTCATTGCTATGTTCATGTGGAGTCTTATTCTAAATCTCCATTCCTTTCTGTAACCTAAATGAATCTCTATTCCTTTCGACCAAATGTGTTAGCACAATGGAAGCTTTTTTCTTTATAAAAAAAAAATAAAACTATTTAATTATATTCTCAGATGCTTTTGAAAAAGTAAAAACACTTTCACTAGTTTTTAAATAAGGTACTACTAATGTATGTTATAAAGTGCCTTTCTTCTAAAGACCTTACAATAAAAGAATATTTGGGGCTGGGGTGGTGGCTCATGCCTGTAATCCTAGCACTCTGGGAGGCTGAGGCAGGAGCATCACTTCGGATCAGGAGTTCAAGATCAGCCTGAGCAAGAGTAAGACCCCATCTCTACTAAAAATAGAAAAAATTAGCTGGGCGTGGTGGCATGCACCAGTAGTCCTAGCTACTATGGGAGGCTGAGGCAGGAGGATTGTGAGAGCCCAGGAGTTTGAGGTGTAGTGAGCTATGATGACATCACTGCACTCCAGCTGGGTGACAGAGCGAGACCCTGTCTCGAAATAAATAAATAAATAAACAAACAAAAAAGAATATTTGGCAGGATGAGGAGCAGTCAATTAAAGGAAAACTAGTTTCTTAGGTTGAACCATAATTTAACTCTTATTACTATTAACGTTCCTCATAATTTAAAGATGAGACCACTGACTTCTATAATGGATAAAGAATAGAAGTTTTCCTGTTGTCACAAAATTTCAGTAGAAGCTCAAAGCTGAGGACACAAGAAGACAAGTTCCCCCCACACTCTGAAGAGAGGCATTAGTCATATCCATGCAGGAATTACTTTAAAAAAAAAAAGGCAAAAACGACCCTAAAGCCAAAGAGAAATGAAAAGAGTGATCAAGGTAGAAAGCTGTTAGCTGGGTAAGGAAGGCTGTTGTGTTTCCCCTAGATACTTCATGCCAAGTACAATGGGTTCACGAGAGAAGCATCCAAAGAGATTAGGGTTGAGCGTAGGAGGAGATGAGCATCCCACTCCCAGCTGGATGTTTGCTTGGGTATGGAAATGTGCAGGCAGCTACCAGAGCATGCTGTGGAAGAGTTCATGGAAGAACTTGATATGTGTCCCCAGGATAAGGGGGTGTACAGGATGAAAATGGAGACTAGTGCCTGTTTCTTGCTGCAGAAGTCTGAGGACAGGACGCCAACTGAAGATACCCGTGCAGCAGGGGTTGGAGAAAGGAGATATTATGTTGCCTGTGGCCTAAGCAGACGCCATAAAAGGTGACCAAGCAAGAGCTGTCCTGAAAGGACCCTACCCAAGAAAGCTAAGTACAAGGGCAAGGGGGTCCCAGAAGAATGCAGGGGTGTGAGGTGCTTCCCCAGAGTCATAAGAGGTCAAAGAATGGAACAGTGTGGAGGTCCCCATGGGAGTCTTGAAGAACCCACCAATATGCCCCTCAGCACAGCATGTGTACGTCAGTATCCACCACACAAAAGCCCCAACGGGTAACCGGTCATTTAAAACTCGCTGTTTCACTCGAATCTCTCTTTCTTCTCGTTCTGACCCTAAAGAAGCCAGGTAAGCAGAGAAAGGAGGAGGGGAAGGGGAAGAACAGGTCACCCCTCCTTTGCCTCTGGTGTTCCCTGGGTGAGGCCTGAGCTAAAGGAAGGGAAAAGCTCTGAATTACTTAGAAGTTTTCATTTAGATTGGAATGTATCTTTTAATACCAAAATATGAAGCTGTTCAAATCCCCTAAGGTAAAAGCAAGCCATGGAACATCAAGAGGCCAGGAATGGGAATCCAACAGAATTTGTTCAGAGAAACTGGTGGGAAACTTTCAAGCTGTCTCACAATTGTACCCCACTGTATTGAGTCCATTTCATAAAACACTTATACCTTTAACTGTTCAATCTTTAATATCACACAAAGCTCACCTTTGAAAAAAGGCCTTCTGCCTCTATACTGTATCCTTTAAGGTCCTCATGTAATTTCTGCAAACACTGTATGACTCTTCTTTGATGTTCATCATCCTTTAGCTCGTGAGCTTTGATCAGAAAGTCATAGTGGTCCAGAGGTCCATGGCAAACAGCCAAAGCTTTCAAATAAGTCTCTGAAGCAGCAGTTGGGGTCATACTCTCAGGTGTCTGAACTGTATAGGCTATAAACAAAAACATATAAAAAATTTTAGACTTTCATAAAGATATTTCATAGTGTTCTTATATATGTTTCTTAAGGGTCACATTCAAACTTTTAACTAGTTACAAGTGTTTCTGTTTGAGCAGGTTTTGTAAATGTCATTTTGATTTTAAAAAATACTATAAAACACATTTATACAATAAATATATTTATAATATTTTCATTTTGGTGGGCAGGACATCCCCAGCGAGGTGCACGCCAGGTAGCAAAAATAAAAATAAAGTAAAAAGAATATTTTCATTTCAATAAAAGGACATAAACAAATAAACTATAAACTATAACAATAAGCAAAACAATAAACTATAATTATAACCTCTGTTCTAGAAGGCCTAAACTGCCACAGCACCTCTGCTTTGCCGCCAATCCACTAAACAAGCCACCCGGGTTCGTCGCTGCTTCCCAAAAGCAAGAGTGCTGCTTTTCTTGGAGTTAGCCCCAATTCTGGATCTTAAGCACCAAGACAGAGAATTAGAGATTAGTCCCAAGGGTTTTCTACTGCTCCTTTATTCTCTACCCCAAAACAATACAACATCCAGATATTACTACACTGATTTCAGCCCTCTGCTTATAAATTTTTTTCCCTTTTCCCATAACCTTTAGGGGGTGAACACAGAGCTGAGACCCAAGAGTGTCTGCTTCAAAGCAAGGTGGTGTTCTGATCCTTTCTTTAGCCTGTCCTGGAAGAGAAACGATTGGCTATGGTGAGGTGCAATCATAATTCCATTCATCATCTGGGGCAGGTTTAATGAGCAGGTAATCACTTCTTGGCCTTTTGGCTAAGATTAAGTGTAATGAACATGTTAACTCCCTGTTTTTTAGAAGCAATAAACAATAAACAGCAGCAACCTGGTACATTTTTTAGAACAAGATTTCTCAAAGGTACTTTGCCAGCATTTCATTAGTTTCAGTGAATATCATCTTTTCTTTGTTACAATAACATGAAAATTACTTCCTTTAGCAAAATGAATTAATAGTCACAATGTCAGCTCCACATTTTTCCCAAAAGAGGGGGGGCAAAGTCCTTAAATATACCATGAATGTTAGGGATAAGGCAGAGCTGTCTTCTATTATCTGTTCGCCCTTTCTGAATAGAAGTTTTAGCTGACAGCAGGGGCGCGCAGTTACATACTATACTTCCTGGCCATGTGACCAGGTTCTAACCAACGGGATGTGGGCAGAAACGTGTGGTTCTCATACACACCATTAAAGAAAAAGGGCATATCCTTACAGCTTCCTTTTTCCTACCCTCCCTCTACCTGGAATGAAAGTGTGATGACTGCAGCTGGAACAGCCAACAAGATGCACACAGAATGTTGAGTAAAGCAGAGCAGCAAGATACACGGAGCCTGGTTCTCCAATAATGCTGAGCTTCCAAACCAGCTCTGGACCACCTGCCTGGATTTTTATATAAAAGAATAATAAACTTCTGTATTGCTTTTAAAGCAATGTATTTTGGGGTCTCTTGTCATACCCTAACTAATACAGGGTGCTTAAGGTCTACAAAAGACAATCTAAGGGTTTCCTGGAAAACTGGGCCTCACAGGACCAGGGAGATGACTTGGGTTCAATGTTGAAGTTGGAGATATAGCTTGAGAGTTTTCTAAATGTTCCCAGCAATTTGAGGTATTTGCCAGTGTGGCATAATAAAAAAATATATTTGATCTTTGTCCCTGGTTCTTGGCACAGAATTCCTAATTCCCGAATAACAGAAGTATAAGTAGGGGAAGGGAGGGTCTCCAGAGACTATAGGAATTCAAGCAACTTGAGCAATCAACCTGTTCTGCAGCTATTGTTTATAAGGCTACTCAGCTGGCTAAACTAGCTCATGACAGACCCAGGCAGCCTGTAGATGAATTCAAGTGCACTTTCTTCATTACCAAGCTGAAGTCTCCACCCCAGGAGGAGCTGTAGCTTCATCATGTGACCTGTGTCTAGAATGACAAACTAACCACGCATACGTAATGGCAACTACACCCCTACCTGTGATGACACATCTTTTTCTTCCTCTACTACCCTATAAAAACCCTATGCCACTTTCCCTTGGGGAGACACTACTTTGGAGAATGTCCCCAGTGCTCTCTTCACTTAGTAATTAAAACTCCTACTGATCAAGACCCAGTTCTCGTGGAGAGTCGTTTGCTACTGGCCAAGTGAAAGAACCCCAATCTTGATATTTTGGGTAACAGGACTATCCTTTGGTATTCATAATGAGTCCCCTTCCATCACTCCAGAGTTCATGCTAATGGGTGACTTTAGGGTGGAGCCCCTAGATAGCCTCTGGACAGGGCCGGTAGCCAGAAAGACCAAGCGAGTAGAGGGTTGGAACTTTCAGCCCCACCCACCAACTTCTCGGGGAAAGAAGGTGGGGCTGGAGACTGGGCTTTATAAACACTCTTTTTTTTTTTTTTTTGAGACAAGGTCTTGCTCTGTCACCCAGTCTGAGTGCAGTGGCACAATCATAGCTCACCAGCCTAGAACTCCTAGGCTCAAGTGATCCCCCTGCCTTAGCCTCCCCAGTTGCTGGGGTTAGAAGCGTAAGCCACTGCACCTGGCTTCAAACACTCTTAAAGAAGAAAATCTGGAGAGCTTCTGGGTTGGCAAACACATCTAGGTGCTGGGAAGGTGGCACACCTTGCCCTATGCAACTCTCCATTAGCTGTTACTAAGTTGTGTACTTTATAATAAACCCATAAACATAAGTGTTTTCCTGGGTGCTATGGCCCATTCTAGCAAATTATCAAACATAAAGGGAAGGGAGGATATGGGAATCCCCAAATTTGCAGTCAGCCAGGTAGATGTGTGGTTAGCCTGGGCACCCCATTTGCAGCTGGCATCTAAAGTGAAGGCATTTTGTGGGACTGAGCCCTTTAGATGGGGGATCTCTTTTGTTTGTTTGTTTGTTTGTTAGAAGCCTCTTCCCAGAAGAATAGTTGGGGGATCTGATGCTCACTTCAGATAGATGGTGTCAGAATTAAAGAATTTTTGGATACCCAGTTAGTATCAGAGGATTCGAGACTTTTACAACGGGAGAAAAATGCTCTTTTCCACCCCCTCCTTTATTTCTGGAGTCAAACAAGGTAGAAACCTTTGAGTAATACTAACTTCTTCCCCTTTATCCCACAACCCCATTCTCCATCCCTCAACCAGGTTCTCAAGCCAATCAATCATCAATGCTACTCAGTTTTACATCCTAAACACCCTCTAATCCATTTCCTCTCTCCCTTCCTCATCCTACCACCCCAGTTTGGGCTCTCATTATCCCTGCCTTGGGCTATCACAGTAGACTCCCTGCCTCCCATCACCTCCACTGCCCCAAATTTACCACTACCACCATCTCTAAAATATCTTCCACCAACTCCAGGGATGACCTTGCTAAAATCCAAATGTTATTTTATCAATCTTTTGCTTGAAATTCATCTCATTGTTTAAAGGAGTGATTCTCCAACTTTATTTTAATAGCAACCCCTTCGTTACATACACAATCTTCCATGGAATCCTCAATTTATTAAAGAGAAAAGTGAGAAGAGGAGGACACAAAGTCCCACCGTCTTCATATACTACTCATTCCTACACCCACACCTTCCCATTTCCCAACAGCCCCTGAGGCCACTTCCCCACCCTGTAAGATCACATTAAGTACAAATAGTGTGCAGAAAAGGGTTATCACAGCAGGCCTGAGACTGCTGTCCACAGATAGAAAGGCCTGTTTGTAAGATTGGCCCTAGCTGGTGTCTGGGAACCTGAATTTCAAGAGTGCTCCCACCATTCCCAGAAGTGATACGAGTGACTCATTGTGCCTAAATTGCCTGTACAATGTACGAACAATGTGGTTTATGCTGAACACCTAGTTTCCTTCTGTAAGTCTGGAATTTTGGTACATGCTAGGCAGGGAGTACCTATGTGACTACCCCTTCATAAAAACCCTAGGCACTGAATCTCTGATGAGCTTCCTGGTACACAACATTTCAGACCTGTTGTCCAATTAGTTGCTGGAGAATTAAGCGTGTTCTGTGTGACTCCACCAAGAGAGAAGTCTTGGAAGATTGTGCCTGGTTTCCTCTGGACTTCGTAAGTCCCATGTACATGTACCTTTTCCCTTTAGGCTGATTGTGCTTTGTATCCTTTCACTGTAATAAATCATAGCTGTGGGTATGACTATGTCTCGTGAGTCTTCCTAGAGGATTACCAAACCTGGGGGTAGTCAGGGTAGTCTTGGGCACCCCTGACACCACAACAGTATCCTCATTCTAGGGTTCAAAAAATCCACAAAACAGCCCCAGATTGCATTTTCCAGACTACTTTCCCTCTATTCTCCATTGATACAAGAAATGATTGAGTACCTGCCACATGTAATGGAATAATGGGGAATATCGAAGTTTTTTGTTTCTGTTGTTTTTTTTTTAAGCGGGGGTAGAGGGACAAAAAATTGAAGTGTTTTTTAATAGATCAAGATTATCTGGCAGTAGCAAGTATAATAATTCGGCACAGGCATTGGTTATGAAACTATTCTAAGTGGGAAATAACATAGGCCCAAATTAGGATGGGCAATAGCAGAAATGTTAGGGAGCTGGGTAAGATTAAAAATACAAAGGTAGATTCAATAATGTGG
>RJWJ010044769.1:0-12022 GCA_004363605.1 Indri indri | reverse complement strand
CTCAGCAGCACCAAGTGATCCCTAGGTCCCTAGGCCTAGCCTCCCACCTCTGGCCGTCCAGACTCCAGCCAATCTGCGCGGCCACGGCCACCTCAGCATTGCATATGCATGACTGGCCTCCCGGTCTGCCCCGCGCCCCGCACCCGTGCAAGCTCGCAGGCTTGCTCCTGAGAACCGCGTGGCAGAGCAGCTGCAGCGCTTGCTCGGAAACCTCAGCTGGAGCAGACCGTCGGCTGCCGGCTTCCCCGCCCCCGGGCCAGCTGCTGGTCCCTGGCAGCAGGTCAGCTCCCATGAAACCAGCAAAGGCGTCCCAGCGCTACAGGAGCATCCGGAGAAATGCCAGCCAGCGCTACCTCTACCAGGAGTCCCTGCTGCTCAGGTGAGCCGGTCACACCCGTCAGCTGGGCAGAGGAGGCAGGCGTGTGAGGAAGGGACGAAGTCCCTGTCCTGCTTGGTTCTCCTTCAGAATAAACTCAGAAACTCACGCCTCCAGGTTCTTGTGCAACCAGGGTGGCAACCTCGGCACAGCGGGAGCTGGCTCTGCCTGCCGCGTCTTGGCCAGGAGATCGGAACCCAAAAGCCTGTCCCCAGCCGGCTTGTCGCTGGTCAGCCCCACAGAAGCGCTTGGCCTGTGCTCTCTCTGTTTACTCAGTCAGCAACGCCAAGGGAGCAGATGATATATCCACCATAATAAATAAGGTGTTTGTTGGAAAAGGCTTCAGGCCAGTTAGAAGTGGATAAGAGTTTGTTAAATATTTATAAAGAATATTTATAAGATCTATTAAAACCTCCACTTAATTTAGATAAATTGGGGGGAAATTATCTTTTGAGTAAGTAAAAACAATCTGAATTAGAGAACAAAGGAAATGTTTTCTCTTACTTCTGATAGCCATAGAAGAATACTCTCATCCCCTCCTGAGAAGTTGTGTTAGGATTAGCATACTAATTGCTACTGGGAATAAATGTTGCTACATGTTGGAAAATTGTTCTTGAGAGTATTTCACTGAAATATTTTGCCCGTGCGAATTTGCTGAGCTAATTTCTTGCTCGTAGAAGCTGCTGCCTGGTTCTGCCTCTGTATCTCAGGCTTAAAATGAATTGAAGCATAGGGCAGGGAGGGGTCTCCGTGTGACAGAAGTCTGTCTGGTTTGTATTTATTTTACCTTCAGAGTTGGGGAAGAAGGAGGAGCCTCTAAAATTAGCTGATTATTTCAATGAGCCTGAAAAAGAAATTGTTTTGCCCACCAAAACTGCTGCTATTCAGGAATCGAATACGGCATAAGCACACTTTGTCCCCTCTCGTGTCTTCTGGTAACATCCTTCACCCTGAGAAATCGCGGTCTTTGCTGACCCACTGGAAGTAACAGAATCCAACAACTGCATTTCAGTGGGCTGCTAACATTGCCAGATTCTCTCTCTGCCCCCTCAGATCCCTCCCCTTACACACGCACACGCACACATGCATACACTTCATACAGATGACCCTGGGGCAGTGCGATGCTGAACTAGCCCAGAACGAGAGGATATTAGCGGGAAGCGATTCTACTAATCCTATTTCCTCCGTAATGCCCTTATCCATTCAGCAACTTGGACGACAGCTTTAATGCTGATGAAACAGGGGACAGCAATGATCCGGAACAAATCTTCCAGAATATACAATTCCAGAAAGATCTCATGGCAAACATTCGCTGCAGACCCTGGACCATGGGGCAGAAGCTGAGGGCATTGAGGTAAGCGCCTCCGTGGCAAACATTGATTATTGCAAGTGTGCTTTCCAATAAACTGCCTGCCCTGCCCACGGGGACAGGACGAAGACCCATGTGAATGGCTTCACTCTCTCCCAACTTGGCTTAGACAAGCCACCAAGTTGTCTTAAGGGTCTAGTTGATCCAGACAGCTAGTTCCTCCGTGTGTGTGTGTGTGTGTGTGTGTGTGTGTCATGGTGTCTGTGTGTCTGTACTTGGGGGGGGTGTTGGTGGGGAGTTTTTCATATTCTACCTCCTTTCCAAACACTGGATTTTTTGTTTTGTTTTGATTTTGAGACAGAGTCTCACTTTGTTGCCTGGGCTAGAGTGCCATGGTGTCAGCCTAGCTCACAGCAACCTCAAACTCCTGGGCTCAAGTGATCCTCCTGCCTCAGCCTCCCAAGTAGCTGGGACTACAGGCGTTCGCCACCGCGCCCAGCTAATTTTTTCTATTTTTAGTAGAGATGGGGTCTTGTTTTTGCTCAGGCTGGTCTCAAACTCTTGACCTCGAGAGATCCTCCCGCCTTGGCCTCCCGGAGTGCTAGGATTACAGGTGTGAGCCACCATACCCAGCCCAAACACTAGATTTTAACATTGTCTCCAAACTCACTAAAGACAGAGCAATCAACCGGAATGAAAAAAGATGCTCATTTCAGCTGCTTGGCTATTACCTCCCTCTGGGGGAAAGAACTCTCTATGGCGAGCAGATTACTTTGATACTTAGAGTCTTATTGGAGAGTCTGTCTATACAAGAGTTAAGTGCTGAATATTTGAAGACAGATTGCCTGAATTTGAATACTACCTCTACCAATCTTTAGTCGTGTGATATTGGGTAATTTTCATAATTTCTCTAAATACCAGCTCCTTTCTCTTTAAAGTTGGCATGATGGTGAGGAATAGCCCTAACTTCCTGCAACCGTGTTTCCAACAATGTCAAAATGTTAAAAACTCAAAATCTCTGAATCAAGCTGTGTGAGAGAGCCAGCGTTGCTAACCTTCGGTTGACTCTTTTGCATACTTAAATCTGAGATGCGCCGACAGCAGCCTGCTGAAGGACGGATGTGGGCGCCAGCACGTGTCTGGTGCAGTAGTCACTCGGGAAGACGGAGTGAGGAGTGATTAGGACACGGGATCGGAGCACCGGGAGTTAGCAGAATGGCTGTCATGACCTGCAGCTGAGCTGCTGTAACCGTGGGGCGGACCTGCCCGGCACAGCAGACCCTACGCGCCATAGTCAGGCACCGCCGTGGGGACAGAACCTCTGCTGTGCCTTGCTGTTACACACTGCCTTTGTGAGACGCTCAGCAGATGTCCCTTTATCTCCCATCTGCCGTCTGCTAGGGTTTCATTTCTTTCTCATCTAGTCGTTCCTTCCTTGGATTTCCATTCCAGGAAGTGTTCTCCCAGAACGGCCAGGCTGCCCCTCCGGTGGCTGCTGCGATAGCCAAGGTCACCCACAGTTTGCACCCTCAGAAGTTCCCCGTTAATTCTCCTTTATCTGATTTCCATGGCTGTTATCAGCGGTCATCATTTCCATTTCTTTGAATAAGAATGGCATTATGTCCATTTCTCAGATAAGAAGACTGATACCCAGGGATATTGAGAGACTAACCCAAGCTGCACACATCTTCTGAGTGCTAGAATTAAGCTTTGAACCTAGGCTTTCTGATCCCAAGTACAATGTTCTTTCTATTGAAACATAGGAATTTCACCCACGTAATCACTGGAGCAATTAATGTAAAAAAAAGGCATATGTTCTATCAGGACTTTTAAAAATCATTCAGAAATGATGATGATTAGTTATTATCTGAATAGCAGGAGGTTAAACCTCTTTGACCTTGTGGGCAAAGCAGAGTGAATGATGACTTTTCTCCCAAGGCATAGAAACAAAAGAACACACCAGGCCTTCCGCCGTGTCGCCTGGCCCTGACTCAGAGCACCAAGACGGCCGCACCGGCCGTGCACTCGGCCAGCAGTCAGGCTCTCAGGAAGCAGCTTGTCCTCTGAGCACCTCCGTCTGTCATCCCGCCTTGTCACACACATCTCATCTCCATCACCTTGAGAAGCTACTGGAGCAACGCTTCGCGAATTGGACCTGCTGAGGCTCATCCTGGCGCCTCCGCGGAGGGTGCGGGAGGCCCTGAACCCTGACTGCCTGGGAATCCAGGGAGCATCGCCCAGCACAGACAGAAGCAGGGCCAGCTAGCCCTGAGCCTGCAGCAAAACCACCTGTCTGGGAGGACATGGCACACACTCGTTTCCCCCACAGGGGAACGCCTGGTCACCCCTCTATCATGGCACCCCCACCCCACTCTCTCGGTCATTGTCCGTGCAAGTCCCTTCCATCTCTGCTAGGTAGTGAAGTCTTCTAGCACAGCAACTCTATTTTAGGCACCTCCGTATTCCACTGTGCTTGACTCAAAATAGACATATAGAAAATGTTTTCAGGAAAAATGAATAAATAAGAAAAATAAATACATAAATAAATAGTTACTTGACTTTGATACACTTTCATTTTTTGGATACCTGTAGCATGCAGCTCTGTTAAGGTGGCTCCCACCAAGGCAGTCATGGTAGGGGCAGGGCATCAGCCTCGCCCTGACCTGCACTTCCGGTTCTAATCCGAATGAGGCCCATGCGTCGGCGGGGCCGTGAAGAGGGGGATATGGCAATGGAAGGAGGGGAGAGAAGTCCGAAACCAAGCACTCTGGCTAGGTCATGTTTTGAAGAGATCACCCTGTCTGTGGACAAGCAGTTGGCTTGCTCCTTGTGTCTCCTAAGGAAGGACTCAGAGCCAGTGGGTGTTGCTGGGAGGTTGACTGGGACACACATACAAAACACCCACACAAGTGAATGTGTTGAGCCAGCAAACCGGCTGATTCAGAAGAACCAAGTTCTCGACGCTGAGCCTGTTCGTGCAGAGGACAGCCGACCCTTCGATAACGAGGATCTCTGCATGGGGGTGGCGTAGGATGGGTTCACCTTGAAGGCAATATTCATCTCTCCAGGAGTCTTTGACTTCAGTCTGTCCCGTGGCACTAACGTTTATTTTCTAATCCTGTTGTTCACTTAGGTGTGGATTTAACTGTCTATCCCAATGAATTCAGTCCACTTCTAAGGATTGAACATTCCGGCAGGCATATCGGGCCAGCTCCTCAAAGCAATCTGTTAGCGTGTTTGTTTGGGCTGAATCAGGTTGTTCATAGCTACAGAGACATGACTTCCTTGCTCACGGTGACCAGGCACCACGCCTTCCTCAGAGCAGGTTCTCTGAAGCTAGATCTGATGAGCGCTTTTAAAGAACCGACTGCAAGGGGGAGGTTGCTCAGTGGAGAGCAGGGATGCAAGTGCCTGTCGCCAGGGTTTCTGAGCTGATGACTCCCAGCCAGCCACCAGGGAAGGGCTTTAAGAAATTCAGCTGTAACTCATTTTGGGATAAATTAATCATTTTGGATGAACTCATCCATTCAAATGGTAAAGACAAAAATTTAAAAGAGTTTTCTGCTTACCAAAAGTTAGAAAACGCACCGTTTACATAACTCTGTCCTCCCATAGCATCTTGTCCCGCATCGTTCAGCAACATGTTCCTGTTGCATTTTCACATATTTTGTGAAAATTGTAAGTGTGATAAAATTGTGTTCACTGTCATGTTTTTCTTCTCTCAGACGCGCAAAGGAGATTGTGCTGAAGTTTGAAGGGAGGCTGACCCGGACCCGAGGCTACCAGGCAGCAGGTGCAGAGGTAAGGAGCACGCGTGGGTCCTCCACCCGCCTGGAGGAAAGAAAGTGACTTCAGGGGCACGTAGTTAGGTAGATGTGGAACTAGCGCTAGAACTCTGGTTTCTGGCCATCTGCGCAGGTGTCTTAGACTTCAGCACTTCACAATGGGCCGGAGACTCAAATGTTTTCCACCACCAAACCCTTGCCAGAGGGCGTTGGAGCACCCCTTCCTCTGGATGCCACTGGGGATGAATGATCAGAAAGCCTTGGTTTTTCTCTCTACGCTCTAGGACAGGGGTGGGGAACTTTTTCATGTCAGAAGCCGCATTAATTCAGCTGTAATCAAATAAGGACACATTCAAGAAACTTCAATTAGATACACTTAAAAATGTACATTATTTTGTAAAAATCTAACTACTATGTAGTTAATAATTTCAAAAATTAAAAATATATGCTAATGTTAAACTAACCTTTTAATGAAGTTGTTGTGTCTGCTTTTTGTTGGAAAGCATTTGAATATTTGGTGTGCAGTTTCAGTTGATCCTCTAGATGGGTATCAGTCATTTGTGACCTTAAGGGCATCTTGATTTGAGTTAGGTAGGAGAATGTAGATTCACAGCAATAAGTGGTTAAAAAGCAAGAAAGCATTTTTCTGACATGTTGCTGAAGGCATGGGTATTCTACTGCATTTTTCTTTATTTCAAGTGGCTCTTTCTTAGCATCGATAATGACTTTAAAATGTCATCTACTGAAAGCTCAATCAATTCCATCTGTAGTTCTTTAGGTGCCTTGGTGATATCGACTAGACGAGGCTGAAATGCTAATTCGAGTGTGGTGTCAGTATCAAAGTCAGTGACCCTTTCATTGTATTCTCCAATTTATAATAGGTCTATAACAGCTGCGCATTCCTCAAATGATTTGCATATATCATCCTGCTCATCAACGACCTTTGCTAACTGGGGAAAATGTCCATCTGATATTTCCTTTTGAAGAAGAAATGTTTTGAAAAAATATAGCTTTTTTCAAAATGCTTGGATTTTTGGCCACATACCATTTATAAACTTAGTTGTAACATGCAAAGAAATATTCAAATCATTTTGATTTGACATGATATCACACAGAAATGTTGCAATCCTGTAGAAATCTTCTTTTAATAATTCACATTGCTGATTCTGTTCTTCATAAAATTTAACTATCTGTTCTCACAGAGATAAAATTTTGGCTAACACCTGTCCCTGCGATAGCCAACGTACTTTAGAATGACACAGCAAATCCACACTGAATACCCCACTGTTCAACTCTAGCATGTCATGAAACTGACAATGCCATGTTGCATTTGCATGAATATAGTTAACTATACTTAGAATCTTTTGCAAAGTGTCACTTAAAATAGTAGCTTTAGCACAGAGATTTTGCTGATGCAAGATACAATGAAAGGAAATGAGAGCATCTGGATCTGTTGATACTTTTTTTATCTGTGCAATAAACCCTTCATGTTTTCCTGTCATGAAAGGTGCACCATCTGGACATACACTCACTAAATTTACCAATTTGGCCCAACGTCATGACATTTATCTTGAAAGTTGTTGAAGATATCTATTCCCAGTGTTCTGTTCGCAAGACTGTCCAAAGCAAGTAACTCTTTGTAGCAAAGAAAATCTTCTGTTACGACCCAAATGAAATATAAAACATGTGCCAAGTCAGTAGTGTCAGTTGATTCATCCAGAGCAATTGAATAATACATATTCTCCTTTTAAAGCATTGCATGAAGTTGTTCTGTTAAGTTGAAGTTTAATTCATGCTGCTGATCAGTTATGGTTCTCCTTGAAAGAGGCAGTTGTTTGTACTTTGAAACATTATTGAGGTCTAAGCATCCTACAACTTCGACAATGCGTTCTTTCACAATTTCTACATCACTGAATGGCGTCCCTTTTCCCCAGAGTACATAAGCTACTTTATAAGTTGCTTCAGTGGCATTATTTCCAGGTCTTATTGCTGCTTGAAAGAATTTTCTTTGCTTTTGCTTTTTGTCTTTTAATTTCTGCAATACAACCTTTCGCACCTCTTCCTCTAACTTAAAATATTCGTGGTCCTGCTGAGTATTATAGTGCTGATGAGCACTGAATTTCTTTAATGTTGATATTGCAGTATCACAGAGCAAGCAAATCATCTTATCTTTAGCAGAAACAAGATAATATTGCAATTCCCCATCCTCATTAAAAAAATCTGTTTTCTTCCTTCAGCATTCTCTTGGTCTTCTTTGACATGATGGACTGTTAAGCAGACAGAATTAAAAAATACTGTCAAGCTGTGCAACTATTCACAAATTCCACTTCAAACAGAAACATAGTGCATTGTTGTCAAAAGCTGACAACAGGCTGGTGTAGTCGAACCCCATAAACTCTCACCAACCAGCCTCATGCTATAGTGGCCCCAGTCGTAGGGGGAAGTTAGAACTAAATCATGAGCGTAGCAGCCGTCAATTTAGCCTTTATGGCTTACTAATGTTCTAACTGTGCCGGTCAATCTGGCAGGATTATTTCATTGAAACTTATTTTATTCTTTGGCATTTTAAATACATTCATTTTAAAAATAAAATAAAAATGTAAAAGATGAACAAAAATGTATTAATAAAAATAAAATGATTTGTTCTGTAAGATTTGGATTCAGTCAAAAGGCCGCACGCAAGGATGTAGAAGGCCGCAGGTTCCCCGCGCCCACTCCAGGAGATGAGCCAGGTGAACACTGTTAAGGTAGTGCAAGGAGGCATATGATGAGCTTTATAAGAGAGACCAACAATTATTGCTAAAGGAGTTTACAGATAGGAGAATTTATTTCTCACTGCAGAGAATCTGTGCTCATGGGAGTGGCTGTATTTGAGCTGGCTCTCAAATCATGAGCAGAAGACGAACAATTCCAATTTCTGATAAAACTCGTGTTTTCATTCGCAAGCAGCCGTTCTGGCCTGAGCAGATACGTCCAAAATGACATTATCATACATGTCTGCATCAGGACTGTGTGCCGTCTTATAGTTCAGAATGTTATAATTACATTTGTAATCCTTCTTTCTGCAATGATATCATTTACTTCCAACACAAGCCCAGATTGTCTGTGTGTTAAAATGCAAGACCTGCCAACTTTGTTGGAGAGCAGAGCCGGTGCCAGGGCACATTTTGCTTCATTCTCCTTTGAGAAAAAAAATTGTTTTGAACTTTTAGCAATTGCATCTTAAACCTGCAATACAAATTTCCAGACCTTAAGAGGCTAGGAAACTCTCTCTGCATCAGGATGCAAGACACACAATGGGGGGTGGGAGCGGGGCTCATTTTCAGGGTGGGCTCTAGACTCTTGGTCCTTAAGCAAGGCTGTGATTTTAATCACCTGGGGAGTCTGTTAGTTATGTGGATTTTCAGTCCCCACTCTCAGAGCTACCTTAAGCGTATGGTGGAGTCAAATATTTGGAAATCATTCCTGAGTACTTTCCACTGTTCTCAGTCCCTGCCTCATGAATAGGATGAGGAAGTTAAGCTGCAGCCCGAGAATATGAGCCTCAACACAGACACCACGGCTCAGAGCCCAAGGAGGTGTCTGCTCACTTGGTCGGGAGCACAGAGAAGACAAGGGGGCTACTTTGGTCCCACCTAGAGTTGCTTAAAGGCCTATGAAGCCACAAATAAAGGTAGCGGAGCATGTGTCCAGGGGTCACCCTCTGCGCAGGACCCTGGTGCCACACAGCCGTTGCCCTCTTCATGAAGGGAAGGTCTCTAATCCTGCCCTCTCCTTCCCAGCTCTGGCGGAAATTTGCTCGTCTTGCCTGTAACTTCGTGGTCATCTTCATTCCCTGGGAAATGCGGATAAAGAAAATCGAGAGTAAGTATCTGCACTTGGAGAGGGGGCGGCGCGCAGGGCCGTGGCCAGTCCACAGCCTGAGGACAGCCTGGCGCGTCCTGGTCCTTCTCTGTGCAGCCCAGGGCACTCCCGCAGCTGGGGCGCCGGGCTCTGGTGGGACGACAGGGGGAAGACACGATGCCTGTGCCCCCACCTCCTGGGACGGGAGCAGTCCCAGGCCTGCCTTTCCACAACGCGCCCTTCTCCCAGCTCACTGCTTTATCAGACACTGCCCTGTCCCCAAAGGGATCACGTGGAACCCACGAGGACGGGTGAGAGAGCAACACCGGACTGCAAAGTGCAAATACAGAAATCCGTGTTTCCATAGATGTTGCTGTGACCATTTGGTAAATATGTGCTAACGAGCAAATAAATCACAGCCACACTCACACTTACAAACACACACACAGAATGCCAGGAAAAACAGTAAGTCTGAAATAAAGAAAATTGTAAAATTGGACCACAGGGAGTACAAGTCTTTGAAGAGACGTGGGAAAATGTAATATTCGAAAGATGTTGATTTTCCCCAAATTGATTTACAAGTTTAATGCAATTCCAATAAAAATCCAAACGTATTGTTTTTAGTATTCAACAAAATGATCATAAAACTCACATGGAAGAAAATATCCAAGAGACTAATCAAAAAAAAAATTTAAAGGAAAAATGCAAATGAGGTTGCATAACCAAGACATCAAAATACATTGTAAAAGCTGCAACCATTGAAACAGTATGGCCTGGTGCAGGAATTGACTGACAAATCAAAAAAGATAAGCAAAAAGTTCAGGAACAGAGACGAATACACACAGGCCTTTACCATATGATAACTGTTAGTCTAAATTATTCCATAAATATTGCTGAAACAATTGATTTGACTGTTTTAAAGAGCAAGTTTAATTCCTTCGCTTTAAAATTCCATTAAATACTTAACTATATTAATACAATAGGAAATATTCAAGTATACAGTAGGAAACCATGAAAGAATTTAAGAAAATATACATGATGTCATTGGAGAGTGGAGACCTATCTCATCATATGGAAGAAATCATTGAGGAAAGTGCTATTGTATTTAATTACATTAAAAATTATATACATAAAAAATAAAGCTAAAAGTTAGATGACCAATTGGGAAAAAGATTTTCAATATTTAAATAGAGTTAAGCACCTTTATACCCCGCTCTCGGAAATGTAAATTGGAACAGAATTGCTAGAGGAAAGTTATAATATGTTCCCAAAGTCTTCAAAATGTTTATATCCTTTGAAAAATGCTTCTATTTCCTAAAACCCAGAGAAAACAGCCGCCAAACCACAGCAAGCTCGGTGACCAAGGCTGTTGCTGCCCCACTCGGGTCACCTTTCCCTCGGCTGCTCTGAGTGTGGACTGCTCCCTTCTCTGGAGACCTGCCCTTGGCCTACCTGCTCCCAGGTGTGAGGCACACGTCCCCCCACCCCCTCACCCCTGCCTAGAGCCTGGAACCAACGACTTACCTACAGGGGGACATTCAAGTCTGACCCCGTGCTCCAAGTGGGACCAGCTCTGTGGGTCAGTTCAAGCCCCAGAGCTCCCTGTGGGATCGGACCGCGCCAGGCTCCAGCAGAGGCCACACCTTGCTTAGCTCCTTGCCTGCCCACCCTGACTTCCCACCTCCCTCCTGAGAGCACTTCCTCCACCAATCATGCGCAGCTGCGTCCCTTCCTCAAGCTCTGCTTCTAGGAAACCTGGCCTTAGGCAAAAATTATTTATTACAGAACTGCTCACCCAACTGAAAACTGGAAACTTCCTAAATGTCAAGTAGTGGGGGATGGGTTAAATAAATTATGGGAAATTCATTTGACACAACCACATTTTTGGCAAGAGAAAATATTTGTAATATATTGGTAACTGAAGACACATGCTGTAGAGATGCCAATTTCATACAAAAAAAGTTATAAATGTAGAATAATAATGGAAGTTTACACTAAAAGCTTAATAGAAACTAATTCTAGTAGTGATTTTAATCTAGTGATCTTGGAATAGGTAAATGTTTTTGTTATCCTTGTGATATTCTGTGTTTTCCTACTTATTATGACAAACATAAACTAGATTGGAAATAAGAATTCAAGAGATGTTTTTTTTTTAAGTATGACACAAATACACCTGCTCCAGAATGCTATGAAATTATCACCTACATCCTCAACTGACTTCTGTGCTCCTGGATTTTCTCAATAGATACAATTTTGTTTTTTACTATGCTTTTTATTCTGGAATAAGTTTAGATGTGTAGAACCGTCACAAAGGGAGTTCCCCTGTACCATTCACCGAGTTCGCCCTATTGTTAACACCTAACAAAGTGTTTTGTATCTTGAAATTAAGGCCAAAGGACCCTGAGAAAAATCCTTAGAATTCTCAAAATGATGCAAAATAGAAAATGAATATATCAAATTCTCAAAAGATGCAGACACTTCTTCACATACATGAAAAATTGAAAATTCGGTAAGACCCTTTTAGGTAAATATGTCATTGGGGAAATGGTCATCAGATAGCATTTCAGGCAACTTTGGGGTATTTTCTGCATGTGGAACTAGTAGGTGTTTGTGGGCATCTTGATCCACCTGATCTGGCGTTTGGGAAGGAGCCCGCCAATGGGCACGACGATGGCATTCTCACTGTGTCCGGCCGATGCAGGGCGGGTT
>RJWJ010044768.1:0-11942 GCA_004363605.1 Indri indri | reverse complement strand
CACCACCATGCGAACCACAGCAAGAAGAGAAGGCTGTCATCTGCAGGAGAGAGGCCTCAAAAGAAGCCAAGCCTGCTAACACCTAGATCTTGAACTTCTAGCTTCCAAAACTGCGAGAAAATAAATTTCTGTCGTATAAACCAACCAATCTGTGGTATCTTGTTATGGCAGGCCTAGCTCACGAATACACCTAGGAATTAGAATACCAATAAAGAAACGGAGAGGAAACGCAGGTACTGGCAGGTACTCGCAGAATTGGACTCCCGATTCACTTAGCCAAAAACACAGCTCTGCCTTTCCTCCTCACTGTCGTTTTTCTGAAAGACCTACTCTCCAGAATGCTACATTTAAGATTTATATTTTAAGACGTGTACATGTTTTACAGATAGGGGAATGGTCACTTACACTTATTATAGGCAGTATCTTTCCCTTCAGATGAACTCAATTTTTAATCTAACTGGCTGAAGAAATGGGTTTCTAAACACATTCTCACCACAAAGAAAGTATCTATGGATATGAGAAACTTACTGGGTTTTTTTTTTTAAGTGAAAACCAACACCTAATATTACTAGGTAAGTGGTAGCAAAAAAATGATTTAACCTTTTATACCTTCACAACATTGTTAGAAATAAGAGTAAAATCCATGGTTTTTCACATCACATTCACAACCCTTGTTTCGGTCCTTAAGGAAGCTGCTTCTTGTTCACGGAACAGGATTAAAAATTACTCGGTACTTGTCCTGTCACTTTCAATTCAAGCCCACTTACTTTCTAATGCTCATTTGAGTTCCTAACAGAAAAAAAAAAAAAAATCAGATTTCTAAGTGAAATGGTTTAATGCTCTCGCTGCCATATTAAATCCGGACTTCTGTATGTGGATTAGCCCCAAGTCATCTCAGTAGCTACCTCTGAATGCAGCTGACTACATTGTGTGTAACTGCACGCAAAGCTTTGGGTTCACGTGCATTTTTTTTACAGGAGCACACCCCCAGCTTTTATGCAGCCCTAAATGGCCCAAAACCCATGACACTGCCACCTTTCAGAAACGTTTCACTCAACAGTAAAACATTTGTAGCTCTAGAGCCTGGCACCCCTTCCACCTGATACTCACACATTCATCAGTTAAGAGGTCAACAGTAACTTCCCAACAATGGACACTTCACTACTTTCTTAAAAGAGCAGGAATAATAACAAAACGAAATAAAGCTCCACAAAGAAGTCTTTTCCTACCTCATTCTATCCAACAAAGGATAGAGAGTAACAGCAGGAAAACTATTATTTAAAAGCCCTGTGTCACTATTTTACAAGAAAGATGCTAACAGAAACCATATTTAGAGTAGTGAACTTGTTCCAGAACTACTCTGCCAAAATGATGCTGTCTGTCTTCTCCAAAGGCAAACCTTCTAGCCCAAATAGCCAGAACTGACTATCAAGAGTTATCAATAGAATACTTGTTCCCCAATCCCGGTCCCTTTGTTAACTCACAGTATAACCACAGACAAATGACTGTTTCCCTCAACAACACCAAAAACAAAGTTAGTCCATCTCTATGAAGGTGAGGATGATGGGTGAGGAGTGAGAGTCAGACTAAGAAGCACTGGAGATAACCTGGAGAAAATTAAATAACACGACCAAGACCTCAAAAAACATTAAACAACTAATTGAACATGACACTTTACTGGGTACTATACAAAGTGAGTTGGCTAGTGAAGCCTGTGTCTTTGCGGGAGCTGACATGGGCACGCAACTTGACCCAGTCAGACATAAAAGGCATCTGGACCACTGGATAAACAGCAGATTACTCATATCCAGGTTTCTTGTATAACCTTACGTTTTGTTTTACCTACCACTGAGGATCACATTTAAATGGCGAGGTTGTACAAACCAAAGCAAACCGCTTATGGAGGAAATGTGAGAAATGACTGTAAAATATAGCAATATTAGACTATTTAACCAAGAGGCACTTTTTAAGGAGCAGAAGGAGAAAAGGACAATGAGAGAATGGAAAAACAAATACAGAACAATACTGTTCCAGGCACACAAACCTCTTTTGATTGCATTGCTAGTGGGTATTCACACTATAAATGCACCAAATTTAGCTACAGCATCGGTATTTGACCAACATCAGACAGTTTTGGCCTTTAAAAACTGAATAAGGTTACATGTACAGCATTTTGTTTGCTTATTGATTTGTCTGTTTTGTTATGGTTTGGTTTAGATTTGTTTTAGGGAATTTTCTACACATTAAAGATAATTTTCCATTGCGAAAAAAACTGAACAAGGAATGCTAACTTTGAAATCACTTCTGACAGCCCTGAACCTGTGTGTAATTGATGAGTGTGGGATTACCACTGCAACCAATCAGCATTAAAGTCAGTCGCCACACAAGCAAGGTCCTTAAGATTTACTGTAGTATATAAACATTCGCTTTCAGACATTTGTAAGCATTCTAGATGGAACAGAATGAAACATCTCCTATCATGCTTAAAAAATGTAAATTTTATCAGTATTGCAAAAGTAAAAAGCTATAATAATGAAGGTGAAAGCTGTCTAGTTTACCTATTACAATGATTAGAATTTTTAATTAAATAAGCAACGAACAGCCTGACAGTAAACATGAATATTAAAAGATAACTTTCAATGGAACATTCTCTCTTTAGGAGTCAATAAATGTTTACCAAAAATTAAATAATTATGCCATAATAATAGATTAAATTTTAATTCTAGTCTTTGTAGAAGTGTGATTTATTAGTATTTTGTTAGGATAAAAAGCAGACTGTCAAATCGGCCACCCCAAAATTTCACCTGAAGGAAAAAGTGCAAAAATCACTTGTGACATCCAAGCTAAGGAACCTCAATCCGGTCATAGTAAAGAACAAAGAAAGATGAAAAGAAGAAAAGTGTTGGAGATAAAGTATTCAAACTCCTTGCTCCTCCACCAACATCATTTAAAAGTACGCATCTGTTGTGTAATGCAAATATGTAGAATGCCACAGAAGCAATATAGCAGCAACAACACAGGCACTATAATTTTAAATGTTTCAAATGTGCTTCCTATATTTTGGGAAAATAAAGTTGTAATAGTGTTTTGAAAATTTCCCAATTTATTCTTGTATGTCAGAGGTTCCTTCTATATTGTTTGGCTTTGGCCTTCTCTGGATATTGATTTTACCCTCACCCATTCTGCGTCTGACCTGACTGCATACTGACTGGGTCCTCCCAGGTAACCCAGCTGAAGGGCTAGCTGGGCGCCTCTGGGATCTTTTGTTTGTTTGTTTGTTTGTTTGTTTGAGACAGTCTCACTCTGTTGGCCGGGCTAGAGTGCCTTGGCGTTAGCTTAGCTCGCAGCAACCTCAAACTCCTGGGCTCAAGAGATCCTCCTGCCTCAACCTCCTGAGTAGCTGGGACTACAGGCATGTGCCACTATGCCCGGCTAATTTTTTCTATATATTTTTAGTTGTCCAGATAATTTCTTTCTATTTTTAGTAGAGACGGGGGGTGTCGCTCTTGCTCAGGCTGGTCTCGAACTCCTGAACTCAAACGATCCTCCTGGATCCTCCTGCTTCGGCCTCCCAGAGTGCTAGGATTACAGGCGCGAGCCACCGCCCTCTGGGATCCTTTACACCCCCTGTAAGGCATAAGCTGGGGATCGGAAGCATGGGTCCCAATCCTGGCAGTGGTTTTAAAGGAGTTACTTAACCTCACTATGTCTCAATCTTCCCATCTACCAAATGGGAATAATAATTGTACCAATCTTGTACCTGTTGTGAAGATTAGACGAGCTAATACATTCAGAGTGCTTAAAAGATGTTTAAATGTCCCCTACTGCTATCGTCACTGTATTGTGGTAGTGTCCGATGACTGTTATTTTACAGAAGGATCCATCGGTCTTCCGAAATTCCTATCTAAGCGCTTACTAATAATGCCTGGCATATCACACGAGCTCAACAGGCCTCCGCCTCCAGGAAGCTCTCCAGGAGCGGGCCACCCTGCGCAGTGCCCTCTCCCGCCGGGCGCGTCGGGCTCCGGCTCACTCAGCCCCAGGCCGGCCTCACGCGTCCAGCCCCCCTGCGCAGGGACCCGGACCTGGTCAACAGGCCCTTGGGCGTGAAGCACGCTTCTCCCGCCCCACCCAGGGCAGAGAGTCCCGGCGAACGCGCCCGCCCGGGTCCCCTGGACGCCAAGGAGGCCCGGCCCCTCCGGCGGGGTGAGTCCAGGTTGCCCGCCCCGCCCCGGTCCGAGAAAGCCGGAGGCCCCGCCGCCGCGGACGCGAAGACGCACAGGCCTCGGGGCGGTGAGGTCGGCAGCCCGAGGCCAGGAGAGCACGCGCGTGGCGGCCTGGAGGCTGCGCTTGGGCAGCTCTTACTGTTTCACGTTGTCGCCTAGGGCCTCGCTCAAGTTCTTCTTGGCCGCCTCCAGCTCGCTCACAAAGGTCGCCATTGCTCCGCGCGTCCCAGCCCGACCGCGGACCGCCCGACCACCGCGACCAACAACCGAAAAACCAACTCGGCGGAAGGCCTTGCCTCTGGAAGCTGAGCTCGCTCCCGTCGGTCCCACCCCCAATCGCTCAGAGGACGTTTGTTTGGTTTTCGGCTCCGCCCGCCTTTTTGTAGGGAAGGTGCCCAGCCAAACTCTGTTCTCGTTCTCCCGCCCCTCGAGTCACGTGACAGGCTTTACCTTGTCGCGCGCCCAACCTAAACCCGCCGGCCCCGCCCCGCCTCGGCTGCAGCGGCGTCTGCAGGGCCGGCCCGTCTCAGCTCTTTCAGCCTGTTACCCACCGGGCGGTTCCGAATTTGACTCGCTGTGTGCTTGGGGGAATAGTTTTCCCCTTCCGGGTGAAAAAGTGGATATAGTATCAATTTAATTCGCTTTCCTTGTCTTATTTTTTTACTAAGCGCTAATCGTCCAATATGCCATTTAAGTGATTTATCTTGTTAACTTTTGGGCTCGAAGATAGGAGTTGTGTTTTATTCAGTATTTGCCCCAGTTCCTAGAGGAGCGCCTGGCACATAGTAGACGCTCAGTAAATATTTGCTGAGTAAATTAAGTATCATAATTATAAAAAATTGGGAAAATACACAGAAGGATAAAGACAAAAGAAAGAAAACGTGTTTTACCACCCCCTGACAAACACTTTTAACTGAGACTTGTCCCTCACCGTCACCCTCCCATAACTTATAACCATACTCCATGTTCAATTTCAACCTTTTTTTAATTTAGAAGTATTTACCTGTAGTATTACATTGTCTTTACACGCATAATTTTAATGACAGCATATTAAATACCCCCACAGATAGAATGTACACAATAACTAGTTTCCCAGTTGTTAGACTGTTTCCATTTTTTCTCTATTAAAAGTAAAATTGTAAGGAACTTTTTATGCATAAAGTTTTTCCTCCTTTTAAGATTATTACTTTAGGATAGAGTCCCACAAATAGAATGACTGGTTCAAATGACGGGAATATTTATAAATGCCTTAGTGCATGTTGTCAAATTGCTTCTCAAAAGATTTAAAAATCCTAAATGGCTTTTTAAATCTCGTATAATTTCTCCACCGAGGACCCCGTCAAGTCTATTCATTCATTCATTTTCATCTTTGCAGCCAACCTAAATCCACCAACCCGGCCGGCCCTGGCTGCAGCGTGGACTGTAGGGCTGGCTGGGCACCTTCTCTTCGCTTGGACTGAATTCATACAGTGAGCGCCTATCCTATCATATGCTTGGCACTCTCTGGGTTCTGGGGATACGAAGGTAAACAAGGCATGTAAAGTCTTCCTCTCTGTGTCAACGCTCCAGAGAAATTTTTACCCTTTTAAAAAAATTTTTGCTTTGTTTATTAATCATCCATTTAAACTTTCCATGCTTCCCCAATGTCTGCGGAACAAATTCCAGACTCCGGCATTCAAATTTTCTCATGACCTGAACGCAGGTTACCTGTGTACCCTCCACACACCCTGGCTTGCTTCCATCACCCCCACACTTGTGCTCTGCATTCTAGTTAACTTGCCTTTCTATAACCACATGGCTCAGTCTTTACACATATCTCTTCTCTGCTGATTTTGAGATTAATGGGTGCTTACCTTCATTTATTTCAATCAGGTTATATGTGAACCTATTAAAGGATCAATTCAACAGGACCAGGAAAGGGCACAGACGTCTGGGTATGTATTCCAGAAATATATCATCATCCCCGTCTCTACCTAGCCACTAAGAGTGATAGGCCTTAAAGATTTTCTTCTTGAATCCATACTTGACAACACTCACACCTCTACATCTAGTTCTATTAAATATTCCTTTCTTTCTCAGCAGTTTATACACCTATTAGCAC
Source organism: Indri indri (assembly GCA_004363605.1). NCBI lineage: Eukaryota > Metazoa > Chordata > Mammalia > Primates > Indriidae > Indri > Indri indri. The sequence goes on along the minus strand of RJWJ010044768.1, from coordinate 5,615 downwards.
TAATTTTAGTGTATTCAGTTAAATGTCCATTTAAACTGTAGTGTTAAACAATATAATATATACAAATGGACATCTAACCAAACAAGGTAGTACTTAATAGAAATGAACACCAAAACTACTTGTAGTTTGGCAGTTTACTTTAAAGAAACTAATTCTAAATCTTCTTTTAGTTATAGCAATACTTGTACAATGCATACCACAACTATTAAATATGTTCAGAAAACGTGTATCAAAGTGCTTTATAAATGTAAAGAACTTGACAAATGTTAGTTTAGTCTAGTTTTTTTGGGGGGAGGGGGTTGTTTTGTCTTGTTTTGATCTATTTTTTGGATCATCCTGTAGCTGGTTACGAACTGGCTTGAGGATAACTAGTAGAGTCAACGCAATAGGATGTTGGGAACAGACATTATCTGAGGACCCAACCTTCCCTAGTATCTAAGTATTTGTGAGTCGTTCTCATAAATACTTAGATGTGTATGCATAAATATATATTCATATGTTCTTCATATATGTAAAATAAAAATTTCAATTATTTATATTATGCACATCTTTTTCCATTTCATCAGATGGATAACTGAAGGTTGATGATATTAGCCATATGTTATATATTGCCTGTTTTTAGGCAACTTCTTTCCCTCATACATATAGTTGTGTACAAAGGAAAACCCTCCAAAGAGTTGATTTTCATAGTGTTTTACTTAAAAATTTATGAAAGCTTGGCTTCTGCCTCCTTAATTCTTCCCATTCTATATTTTACTAAGAACTGGTTTTTTGGCATTAGGATTTTTTTTATCGTGGTATTTTTGTGGTATAACGTGAAATCTATCTTTTTAACAAATTTTGAAGTGTATAATACATTATTGCTGACTCCAAGTACAACGTTGTAAGGCAGCTCTCTAGACCCTACTCATCTCACTTGACTGAAACTATGATTAATAACTACTATATCCCCTCTCACCATCCTCTGGTAGCTACCATTCCACTCTTCGATTCTATAAATTTGTCTATCTTAGATACCTATATAAGCCGAATCATGCAGCAGTATTTGTCTTGCTGTGACTGGTTTATTTCACTTAGTATAACGTCTGTCCTCAAGGTTCATCCGTGTTGTCACGTATTGCAGAATTTCCTTCTTTCTAAAGGCCAGTAGTATTCCACTGTATGTATATACCACATTGTCTTTATCCATTCATCTGTCCATGGACATTTAGGTTGTTTGCACATCTTAGCTATTGTGAATAGTGCTACAATGAACATAGGAATGCTAATATCTCTTCAAGATTCTGATCTCAATTCTTTTGGATAAGTACCCGGAAGTGGGATTGCTGGATCATATGATAATTCTGTCTTTTGAGTTTTTGAGGAAACTTTACTCTGTTTCCCATAGTCACTGCATCATTTTGCATTCCCACCAACAATGTACAGGGCTCCCATTTCTCCACATCGTCACCAACACTCGTTGTCTTTTGTTGGCATTAGAATTTGATGTTGAGTTTGGGTGACATGTTCCACCTCTGGAGATTCTCTAATTATTATTCTGTCTTTACCCAAGATATGATATTTAGTTTCTTTAGCTCTTTTTATAAATAATTGATGCCTTCTTTAGAGTGGGTAGGGCCTACCACAGCAGAAATATTCAATTGACTTTCTTACTCCACCCCTTAGCATAGACTCATTAGCCTTTTTCTCTGAGCAGCGTCAGCAGATATGTGAGTTGTTTCCATTTCAGACATCAGCAGCTCTGCTTTACTAGAAGGACACTCCCGAGTTCAGCTTTAAAATATTATTAATAATATTTTTAATTTCCTTGTTGAACTTACCATTATAACATTTGCTGTGATTTTTAATACTTACATGGTATACTATGGTACATAAGGTACATGCATATGGTAACTATACATATAGTACCTATACATATGGTTATGCTATGGTACATAATGGCTCACACTCAACATAAATGCTAGAATTAAATATTTTAGAATATTCTATGTAATATTTTCCCTCATCTATATCTATACCCATCTATAGATTTTAGTAGAGTTAAAGGTTATAGGTTTGGAATAGATTAGGCCCTTGTAAAAATTATGATTGAAAATAAGCTGACAGTCTTCTTTTCCTGATATCACATATATTTATTTTATGCCTACCAGAAGGAGCTAAGGAGATAAAGAGGTTCTTAATTTTTTTTTTCTTCTTAAGATACAGGGTCTCACTTTGTTGGCCAGGCTGGAGTGTAGTGGCAAGACCATAGCTCACTGCATCTTTGAACACCTGGGCTCAAGTGATCCTCCTGGCTCAGCTTCCTAAGTAGCTAGGACTACAGACTCAAGCCACAACACCCGGCTTTTTAAAATTTTTTTAGTTTTTTTTTTTTAATGCCATGGACCTCCTTGGCAGTCTGGTGATGCCTTTTGGAGCCCTTGTAAGAATAATGTTTTTAAATTCATAAATTACATCAGATTACATTTAAAACAATTTTATTGAAATACAGTTCTATCCATGGACCCTTTGGAGGCCCACAGGCCCAGCTTAAGACCCTCTGAAGCTTTACAGGCACTTGTCTTCCTCTGCTTAGGTTTCTACAACAAAATACCACAGGCTGGGTGGCTTAAACAATAGAAACTTGTTATTTCGCAGTTCTAGAGGCTAGGAGTCCATGATCAAGGTGCTGGCAAATTCAGTTTCTGGTGAGGGCTCTCTTCCTGGTTTATAGCTGGCTACCTTCTAGCTACATCCTCACATGGCCTTTCCCCAGTGTGTGCCAAAGGACAGAGAAAGAGTGAGCTCTCTGATGTCTCTTCTTATAAGAACATTGCTATGGTCTGAATGCACATTCCTCCTGACCGCCAATTAATATGTTGAAACCTAACCCCTGAGGGCATTAATAGGTGGGACCTTCCAGAGGTGATTATGTCCTGAGGGCTCTGCCTCAGGATTGGAATTAATGCCCTTATGAAAAAGCCTTGAGGGAGCCCTTCCATCCCTTCTGCCATGAGAAGACTTAGAAGGCACCATCTATGAGGAACAGACCCTCGCCAGACACTGAATCTACTGTTGTCTTGATCTTGGACTTCCCAGCCTCCAGAACTATGAGCAATAAGTTTCTGTGTATACGTTACCCAGTCTAAAGTATTTTGTTATAGTAGCCCAAATGGATTTAAATGGACACTAATCCTATCAAACCAGGACCCCATCCTCATGACTGCATTTAACCTTAATTACTTCCTTAGGGGCCCCACCTCCGAATACAGCAACTCTGGAGGTTTGAAGTTCAACATGTAAATTTGGCGGCGGGGTAGTGGGGGGGAATGAGGATAAAAACATTAGGTCCATAATAGTACTACAGAGCATTTTTTGTTCAGCACCTCTGACCTGAAGGCACAGAGCTTTAACTATAGTTTCTGTTTCCCTTCCTCAGGAGCTCTTGAAGATTAAAGTTGAGAAATGGAGGGTATCTAGGGATTCTAGTGAATGAAAGACACCTACACCACTCCCAAAATACTGAAAAGTGGGCACTGTTTTTATAATTAACCCAACGAAATCATTTTTTTCTGGAGTTAGTGGATCTTAGACTAAAGGAACAAACATTTAGGGAACAGAAGAAAGAGGCATGCTCTGCGCATATAAATGGAGATAATTAGAAGCCAGTCAACTGTATAATACTTATATATTATAAAATGTAAAAACCTCTAAAAATATTAGTTTAGTTTTTTTAATCTATTTTTTGAATTATTCTATAGCAATTTTACCTTCCCTATTTAAAGCAGTACAAGTAAAAGTACAAGTGTTATTAACAACTCAGAGATTTAGAATTAAGACCATTCACTGAGAACAGAGGTGCAGTAGAGTTTCCTGTACAGCTAGGGGGACAAAATATGGGGCAGAACTGGACCACTAATTAGCTTCTGAGGACACAAAGAAGTAGCCAACCACGGAAACAGCCTCTCTTGTCTCCCCAGGATATTTCAATCCCCTGAAAGGAATCTCAGAAGAAGCCCTTAATTCTGTTGCTTCTTCTGGGAGCCTGGCAGCCAAGATCCTCTTGGTTCTATTATGGTAACAAGAACAGATAGTTTACAATGAAGATGAGCAAGTGGCTTAAAGGGATCCTGTTAAAGATGAAATTGGCCCTGGACATAATATCAAAGGTATTTATGGGACCATTTTTTTAAACCTTTCCGAACACAAGTTATTAAACTGCACACATTGGAAAACAACCCCTTCCAACCTCTGTAAGCATTTAGCCAAATGAAATTTGGAAAACTTGGCTGAGGCCTTTGACCACTACTCAATGTGCATAAGAGCTTCTCCACAGTGCTAAAAAAGTATTTTTGTATCATGATGAAGGTCAAACATTGAAGAGATCTTTGGCACTCCGGGCAGGGGGAGATTCCAAACTGATGCATTGTCACTGGAATTGCTAATGACATAGCAAGACTGTGCTGGATGACATCATCTTCTGGAAGGGGAAAGCCACAGTACTGATCCAGAAAGATGAATTGCTTTTTGTTGTCTCAAAAAATCTGACCCCAGGGAAGGGACCTGACAAGTGAATTTCAGAAGATTTGGCCAGACCCATTGGTTGAAATCCAGGAGATAGTTCACTTCCCTGAGTTAAGGCTGAGATTATACCAAACAGTGCTCTCTATCCTTGGGAGCCAAGACTCCCCCCAAAGTAAGGAGCTCAGTCTTGCATCCTTTATTAGCTTTATGCCTACTTTCTTTACAAATGTTGTTGCTCTTATAAAGACATGTATTTTTTCTGTTACCTTGTCCCCTTATTATGTTGTATAATTTGATTTATTGGTACTTTGTAATGCAAAACAGCATGGTGTTAAAGTGCAAGCTCCAGAGCTAATTTGCTTGAGGTTTGAATCCTGATTTTTTCTAATTTAGCTATATGACTCTCTACAAGTTACTTAATCACTCTGTCTCGGTTTCCACATCTGAAAAGTAGGAATAGTAATACTGCTTACTACTTAATTGTTATAAAAAATTAAATTATTGTAACATGTAAGAGTACATGAAAGCCCTTGACATGTGCCAGGCATGCAATAAAAGTCAATATGTGACAGCTATTATTATTATGCTTACCTCATGTATAGCAACCTTGCTAAACTTCTTTATTAATCCTAAGAGCATACCTTCGGATGTTTTAGATCTTCTATGCAGACAATCATATTGTCAGCAGATAAGGGAAACTTTGTCGTTTTCTTTCCAATTCGTAGGCCTCTTTTTTCATTTTCTTGTTTTTTTGTGTTGGCTGGACCAGCACTGTCCATTAGAACTTTCTGCAATGATCTATAGCTGGGTTGTCCAATAAGGTAACTACATATGGTTATTTCACACTTGACTCAGGAACCAAGTTTTTAATTAAATTTAAATTTGAATAACCACCTGTGGCTAGTGGCAACCACATTAAACAGCGCAAGACTAGACCTTCCGTTACAGTGTGGAGTCATGGTACTGAGTGTGGGCCTTTATGCCTGGCACCTGGCTTTCGTGATACTTCTCCTCACAGTTCACCAGGAAGTATGATATTTGCTGTACATTTGGAAAGACACCCTTTATTCCCAGTTTGCCAAGAAGCAGAACCAATAAAAATGGAAAATATA
>RJWJ010044767.1:0-12027 GCA_004363605.1 Indri indri | reverse complement strand
CATGAGTCTCCTTCTCCACTTCCTCTCCCTTGTCTCACCTGAGCCTTATACCAACTCTGGGAGGTGCATTTGGCAGGTATTGTTATCATCCCCATTTTACAGATGAAAAACTGAGACCAGAGAGATTTGTTGTGACTTTCCTAAAGTTATAGACATTTTAAATAGGAGAGCTAGGATTTGAATTCAGGTCCTGGTCCCTGTGTCTCCTCACACCGTGTTGCCTCTAGCTCCTTTCCGATGGTGTCAGATGGGAAACAGGGTCTAAACACTTACCATATCATCTGCACCATGGGGCCAGGAGGATGCGGCTGCCTTTGCTTTTATTATAATGTACTTTCAAATAAAACATATAGAAGCAGAGTATCTGAAAGCTGAATGATAGACTTACATGTTATCAAGGGTATGCTGGTCAAATTATGTGATCCCTAATTACATGTTGCATTTTCAGACACTACCTCTATTGCTTTGTTTCAAGCACCTCAGAATGTCTTTAATTTCACTTTTCCCTTCACAGTTGAATGCAGACTGGGCTGGCCGGAGGAAGCGGGGTGGCCAGTCAAGACTGATGATTCCCCACTTTGGACCAGCCTGATGATATTCACCTTTGAGTCCATTGTCCTAAATTTATGAGACTTTTCACCTTCTCATTTACCTCTTTCCTTTCGCAGTTATTAAAAAAGTATGGCAAATTCAATATACTATTTGGATAGTTGCATGACTAAACATGGCTGTACTGACAAGGATAGTGCTCTTGCTGAACCTAATTGTTGAGTGTCATGGCTCAGTTTCCAAAGCGTAGAGGCGGCCACCAGGGACTGCAGCGTAAGGCAGTGAAGGTTGTGCAAAAGTTGCCCTTTGGAGGTTGGTTGCAACTCAGGTCATGAACTGCCTGTATTGGGCCTACACTCATATCTCGCCAGGAGGTGGCGCCCTTTCTCTGCCCAGTTGGCAGTGGTTGGCCATTACTGTGGGGAGGGAAAAAGATGTGCTTTCTGTCGCTTGGGCAGCCATTTCAGAGGCTCTGAGATACAGTGAGCTGTGTTTCTTCTAAACAGACACACAATTCTCTTGATGAGAAAAATTGCATGGGGCTTCACTTCTTTAGCTGCCAAAGCCTCTTCTCTGCCCAGGGTTTGGCCTGCTTCTGTTTTCCCTTTAGAGATGCCATTACTGCTTCTGTTTCTTTGGGTTTCATACCCTTAGGGTGAGGGAGAATGATCAGAACAGAGGGTTGTCATGAGGGTAGAGTGGAAATGAAAAAGAGGACAGGACGGCCGAGGGGGTGCCGCTTGCAGTGGTGGCTTCTCTCTCTCCCTGTTATGAGTAGCTCCTTTGCTCTCATCCCTGGATCGACAGGGTGGTCCTGTATCTCCGCATGGAGAACTCAATCCCCAGCCAATCTTGGGAGTTGGAATCACCCTGGGTTGCTATTTGCCCTTCTTTTATTTTGAGTGGATTGGGGGGAAATCTGAGGTCCTAACTGGGAAGAAAGAAGAAAGGAAGAGGAGAAATGAAAATCAGAGAAGAAAATGAGAGAAACAGACAGCCAAACAGACACCAGAGAGAAACACACAAAGACGGAGAGAGACACTCTCAGAAAGACAAAGAGACATGAGAGACCAAGTGAAATGTAAGCATGAGAGGGGGGTGTTGATTTGGAGGCAGAAGAATGGATTATATGCCAGCTCATCTCCTTCAAGCTCTGTGGCTGCTCTGAGCCTCAGTCTTCCCATTTGAAAAATGGGAATAATTATACTTGATCTACACCACTGTGATAAGGCCAAATGGAGACAGGTCCTCCAGGAGGAGATAGGTCCTCATAAGGAGGAGATCTTTTGTAAGTGCCAGAGCCCTAGTTAAATGGATGTTACCTGATATCAACCAGACTTTAAGAGAGTGGTTGTGGTTCTGGCCCATACTGAATGCTAGGGGTGGGGCATTGTTGTTCTCAGTAGCCCAAGGAGGAGACCTGAGCCCTCTCCACCCCATTCCTATTTTCTCAGAGGATTTTATAAGAGGGGAAGTTTTCTTTTTTTCCAGCACTTGGACAGAGAAGGCTTCCCTGCCTAGGGTAGCACTGACAGTGGGTGGGTGGAGGTGCTTCTAGATTACTCTCTCCAAGTATTAATAGTCACAGCTAACATTTTGTTGAGTTCGCTATATGTCGGTTGCTTTTCTAAGTGCACCATGTGGATTAACATTTAATCCTCATAATGGTCTTATCAAGTAGGTACTATTACTAGCCTCATTTTACAGATGTGGAAACTGAAGCACGGACAGAAGAAAGGAAATTGCCTAAAATCATTCAAGAAGTGGTAGAGGAGATGAAAACCCAGGTCATCTGGTGCCAAGTCCCTTGCCCTAACCACTATGCTATACTGCCTCCCCACTTAGGCCTATGTCCCTCCCTTTCCCGTCTCTTCAGCAGGAATCAGGGAGCTACCTCCACAGAAGAATTTAACTGGCATGAGCATCTCATTTGAGGGCACTCCCTGGGGGCCTGTCCCTGCACTCAGGGTGTTGAGTGGGGTCCCAATTTGCAATGCCTCCTTATGAGGCCTGGCATGCTCTAATTCTTCTTTCTTGCAATGAGGTAGCAATTTTAGCACTTCAAGAGACAGATGGGGAAAGGACTTCACCTGCCTGTTGTTCCCTATCAAATGCAGAGCCCAGACAGTGCCAGCCATTCTGCTTCCCATGGTTGTCTGAATGGTCCTGGACTCAAGAGCCGAGGTTGGTTATGCAGCACCTGGGAGAAGATAGCAGGGTTTGCAGCACTGGTGTTCTCACAAAATGAAGGGTACTTCGTGATTTTAATTACTTTCTTTAGGGTAGACATTGTGGGCCTAGGGCAAAATCCAATGCCAACTTTATTTTGCCTTGTTCCATGTCTGAAAGAGCAGGTGAGCAGGTCTGCATGATCCCAGACAAAGAGGCATCAAGGAAGGGCCTTGCAGGTGTCCTCGTGTTGCTTCCATGCAGATATGCAGCCTATTTGTCTGGATACACACTGACCTTGGCACCCACTGCCCAAAACAAGACTCGGGGTTCATTGGTCTTTTTCCCCCAAAGAAGGGGAAATTCCCACACAGGCTCCTGGGCCAGGAATCCAAGGTCCCATTTAGGAAATCTTCCTGAGGATTTCTTCTAACACGTTGATTGCCCTGGTCTTCTCTCCTTGTCTCATTGAGTAGTTTTGAAAAGAGGTGCTGGATGTTCTATTCTTGTGTTCTATCACACTTGAGGACATCTGACTGTGACCTTCCATTTGCACAACAATCTGTTGCAGTTTACTATTACGCCAGACTTACTTTCTCCCAGACCTTTGTGAATATTGTCTCACCATCTTCAGGCGCTGAATGTGGCTGCGAGAAGTCCGAAGGCAGTCTGTTTTCTGTCCTGTTCATTCTGCTTATTCTTTCTTTATCTCTGAGGTCCAGTGATCTAACTAGGATGTGTCTTGATGTCTGTACTTATTGATTATTCTTTTTCTTTGATGTTCAATAACTAGGCTATATTTTTGGATCTGTTATTCTGGAATAATTATTCACGGTACATATGATGTAGCATTTTGATTTGCTGATTCTTTTCTCATTTCAGTGAAATTTTCCTGTATTATATTTCAGAATATTTTTTGAGTCTATCTTTTAAACCTTAGGGGCACCAATTATCCTTATGTTTGACAGTCTTTATCTTCTACACCTATCCCCAATCTAATTGCTTTAATCTCTTTGTTGTATCTTCTCCTCATTTCCTGTGATTACATCAGGATTTCCCCCATTATATTCATTGTATTCAGTGGGGTCTATTCCATTTCATTCAGTTGTTTCTAGTTTATTTATTAGACTTGTAATACATCTATTTTGGTTCATGATTTGTTTCCTTAGCTCTGGTAAATTCCTTGTCATTTCATTCTGTCATTCTATCATCTCTTGTTTATTGATTTTATATTAAGTTCTTACATAGAATAAAACTCTTACAGGGAACCTAGTTTTGTTCTTTGGCTTACTTTACAAATTTCAGATGGTCAGATTGGGCTTATAAGCTTTCTTTTGTCTATCTCTCTCCTTGCAAAGATGGTGAGCCCTGGGGGCCCTTCCTGCCTCTGCCGAGGCCCCAGGGTAGGACAGAAGGTGTCTACACACTGGAGTTTTCCCTTAGCTCTTCCTAGATCTGCCTGCTTGCTCTCTTAGACCACACCTTCCCAAATTGTAGGATATTTGTGAGAATCCTTGGATTCAGTTACCTCCCTACATTCTGCTTTTGTTAAGAATGAAGTAAAGAGCTATTCTGGATCCTTTCTTACTACCATTTTGGAATTCTGTGGCACAAGGTCTTACCCCTTTCCTTCTTTGGTTGTGGCTAGTGACTTTTGGCGCTGATTTGTTTCATGTTTTTTTTTTTTCTTTATTTCATTGAGTACTTGAAAGGAGAGATTCTGTGTTTTTGCTCTATTCAGGTGATTCTACCCAAAAATCTGCATTATTTTTATAATCAGAAAAAATGCTATAAGGCTATTAAAATAAAACAAAAAGAAGATCTGGGTTATCTCTAGTTTCTGAATTAACCATTCAGGGATGCTTTTTGAGTACATTAAAATTTGCCTGTATGAATAAGTTTAATAAGGGCACCCTTTCAGCTTGGATGCTTATTTGAAAACAGATCAGGACAAATATAGAGAGAGAACAAGTTCGGACCATGTTTCCTCTCCTTCCACGAGCCTCGCCTTCCCAGACAATTCTGAAACAGACCTCATGGAGGGCTTCAAACTGTGTTTAGATTTGCTCGTTTGATTTTGCTTTTTATTACATCAATCCTAGCTAACATTTATCTTCTTTTGGTGTAGAAATTTTGCAGATTTCCTTTCAAAGTTTACTTTTTATTTCTGAATGTTGCTGTGAGAGAGAGGGTTATGTACAATCATTGCCCAGGGTTTTCTCACACAAGAAATATCGACATTTAGGTTTGTTTGTGTTTCCACAACAATAAAACTCATATGATGAGCCTATATAACGAACCCATATGGCGTATCCAAGTACATCTTTACAGTTTTGAGACTGACTGCTGGTTCCGCCTCAGAGTCAAGGTCATCAGTGGAGCTCTAAAGGACAATACCGCCTGGGATGATTTGGAGAATGTTTTGGACTTGAATATTTGATTTTCAAGTTAATGTTTCAAACTTTCAGATCTTGTCTATCTGTCCAAATTTTGAGTTTCAAATAAAATTTTGTAATATTACACTTTGAAAATACATAAAACATTTCAGAATTTTTGGAACTTTATTGAGGAATTTACTCCAACAAGATGTGGGGGTGAGCTTTGGCTTACCTTGGTCAACAAAAATATTTGGGGTGGTTCAATTGACAGAGGAAGTTGAAATGGTTTGGAAAAGCTGAACTTTTTATGAGTGTCCAGAAATAAATAACAATAACAACAACAACAACAACAACAACAACAACAACAAAACACTTCTGGGTCATGGGGTGATAAACTCTACTGTGGATATGAAGCATATCTCTATTTTCCCTTGAAGAAAGTTAATGTCCATTTCAATCCCTATCCCTAACCTCAATCCTGTTAGGATTTTCCTATTTCCCAGGGTTATGTCAAGGTCTTTAAAAATTCAGCCCACGTGGTCCCTCCAGGAAGCGTATTTCTGGGCTGGGGTTGGTGCATGGGAATCCCTGCTGTTCCCTTTGTCCCAAATGAACTGCATGGCCGTGTCCTCCCTGCAGTCTTGCCACCTCCCCTGGGTCCTGAGACACCAAGCACGAGTCCTCTTTTTCTTTGAGGCCCCACAGACATCTCTAATCATTGAATATTTTTCTCCTCCCCCTAGTCGTGGAAAATCTCTTTGTAGTCTATGGAGAATCTTCCCTACTCTAGTTTTTGGCTAAGACTCTTTGTCTCTGCACAAAGATCTCCATCCTCTTATATCCTTCTCGATGCTAAGCACACCAAAGGCTCATGCTTTGGGAAAGAATTAGCCAGGAATGCCTGTGTGCTACTTCTTAATCTGTTCGAATGTTCTCCCAGAATGTTCAGTTAGGGTTCTACCAGAGAAACAGAACCAGTAGGAGACACGTGTATCCTGACAGCACCACTCACTGCTGCTGCCTGCCTCCTTATGGGGGCCTCTAGTTCCTTTCTGTCTCCAAGGAATTGGCTATGTGATCGTAGGTTCTGGCAGAGCAAGCCCAGAATTTGTCGGGCAGGCTAGCAGGCTAGAAAACTGCTAGGTGGAAGGCGCTGCTGCAATCTATTGGCAGATTTCTTCTTCCTCGGGGAAACTCTAGTTTTGTTCTTAAGGGCTTTCAACTGATTGGATGAGGCTCACCCACATTACCAAGGATAATTGCCGTTACTTAAAGTCTCCTGATTGCAGCTGTTAACTACAGGTACAAAATACCTGCACAGTAACAGTTTAGCGTTTGGTTGGATAACTGGGCACTCTAGTCCATCCAAGTTGACACATAGCACTGACTGTCATGAATGGTGAGGGGAAGGTAAAAAAGGGGAAAGACAAAGTATCAGGGGTGGGGTGGCCAAATCACTCCTTAGAATTTCATAAGGTTAAAAATAGTTGCTGCTCCTCTGCAGGCATGACCAACACTGAGAGCAGTCACATTACATAATTCAGCAAGTGAGTTCCTTGGAAACACTCTGCCGTGAAACTGCACTCGAAGGTGTTCTGTGGGCAGCTCTGAACGCCAGATCTTCCGGTTGGTGACTCATAATGCATATCGCCGTATTGAAAACCCTGAGAAATCCCACAGCAAAGAAACTTATTTATCTTTATTTTTAATTAGGCTTTTCCCAAACTCATTTGACCATGAAACCTTTCTTTTCTTTTTCCACATAACACCTATCAGCAGAGCATGCTTAGGGTAAGGCTGGCTTAATCTCCTCTCCCTGAAGTAATAGAGCCAGTCCTCTTGGATACTGCTGAGGCTTCGCTGATAACGTAAGAGCAGCGTTTTCAATCACTCACTGCACATAAATGTCGTTTCCTTTCCTGGTGTTCACGAAAAGCACAAGATTAGCTGACACAGGAAAGTAAAATTCTGTGGCTTCTGTCTTGTGCCTATGGAAAAAACCTCTTAAGAGATAAAGAGTTCAAAACGATTTTCACCAAATCTTTGAGCAAAATGATCTCTAGGAAAGTGCTGCTTAGCATGTCACATGACACACCACCAGGTACCCTCAGGGGCATCAGAACCCTGTGGGATTCTCAGTCTTGCACGCTTGGGAGCTGGTATGCCAGGTGGCAGGGAGCGGTGATGCCAGTTAACTGTACCATTGATTTCATCCAACAACAAATTCCTCAGCTCATTCTTGGGTGTCTACTGGGGGATAGGCCGCAGCATGAGCACGTGTGTGTGCGTGGGGTGTGCGTATGTGGGGGAGAGGGTGGGCATGAACACGAGAATAAATAAAGAGTTGGTTAAGTTAATGGACTATTTTTGTCACGAGTTGATTTAGCAACATACCGCTGTGATTGTTAATTTTATGTGTCAGCTTGACTGGGCCATGGATATACTCAGTCACTGGGTGAATGGATGAATGCTCAGATGTTTGGTTGCACGTTATTCTGGGTGTGTCTGTCTGTGAGGGTGTTTCTGGATGAGATTAACGTTGGAATTGGTGGACTGAGTAAAGCAGACTGCCCTCCCCAAGGTGGGAGGCATCATCCCATCCACGGAGGGCATGAGTAGAACAAAAAGGCTAAGAGACGATGTGCTCTCTGACTGTCTTTGAGCTGGAACTTGGTTCTCTCCTGCCTTCGGACTCAGGCGCAGACTTAGACAGTCATCTCTACTAGTTCTCAGGCCTCAGACTTGGACTGAAACTTCCATTGTTGGCTCTTCTGGTTCCCAGGCCTTTGGACCTGTTGGTTCTATTTCTCTGGAGAACTCAGACTAATACAACCCCTCAAATAATAGTGTCTTAAATAAGACAAGGGTTTATTTCTGTCTCATAATAATAGTCTGTTGCTAGGCAAACTGGAGTTAGAATTGGGTTCCAAGGTACCAGGGACCCAGGTTTGGCCATTTCTAAGGTATTTCTCTCATCTGCATCAACCACACTAGCTCAATACCATGTCCTGTTCCAGCCAGAAAGGAGGAGGATTGGTACCAAGAAGGGTCCCCTCTCTTAAAGGATACAACTCAAAAGTTTTATACACCACCTACATCCCGTTGGCCAGAACTTGTTCATATGGTCACTTACAGCTTCAAGGAGGGGGAGGCTGAGAAAAATAATTCCTATTCTTGGTGGTCATGAAATGCAGCAAAAAAATCAAGGGTCTTGTTCTGGAGAATGGGAGAGTGATTTTGGGAGACAACTAACCCTCTTCCACTGGGTTACATGTTAAATAAAATGTGAAAAGATATTTATCAAGCCCTCGATGGTGGTAAGGGTGTACCACAGGCCTTAGTTCCAAGCATTGGACTAAGGAATTTCGATTCTGAGAGCTGAAAACCTTGAGGTGACATCTGTACCTCTGAATAGATAGGAACCATCTCAGGAGACTAAACATTTGAGGCTGCTACTCCTGACTGTTTTTAAAGTACTCCTCGAACTTTTATTTTTAACAGCAACTTAACTTACTGCATTATAATTACTCCCGAGCGTGGCGGTGTCGCCTCCCCAATTACACTGTATGTGCCCCACTAGGGCGGGGACTCTGTTCTGTGTCTGACTCACGGGAGGTGCTCGGTAAACACTGGCTGGATGCCGTGTGGGGAGCTGACATCTGGAAGAGTCGATCTGTAGGATATTCTCCCCCCACTCGCATTCTCACTTCCGCCTCCCGGTGTCCTGAACTCTGACCTTTTCTTGTGAATTAATTGGAAATGCTGGGCAGTGAATCCGCATAGCTGGGAACTATGTAACAGTTAGGGGTATCGCTTCTGCCATGTTGCATTCTTTGTGGTCGTCACAAAGTCCTTTGCAGTTTCAAGAAATGGAGTCTACCTCTTCACGGGGTGGCGGTGGTGGCAGCGGCAGCCAGGTTCTGAAAAGAGCATGTGGGAAATAGAGTTGCGGCAGTTTTTGGAAAGCACACTCTTTGCACACCACCTACCAGGCTCGTTCAGAGGGCTGAGGAGCACGATTCCTGGATTCACTAAGGACTTCTGGCAGGACCATGCTGCTTGCCACGTTCCCCTTCTTCCAGAGGGCCCCGAGAAGAGCTGGGAGCTTTGGCAAAACCCCGGGCACCCCCTGGCACCCTGACAAGCAGCAAGGGGCAGTGGAAGTTCCCCTCGTCTGGGAGTCAGGAGGCCTGTGATCTGATTGTAGCGTGACAGAGGACAGGCACCTTGACTCATGCAAGCCTCAGTTTCCCCTGTCTGACAGATGAGAGGTTTGGATTAGATCAGTTGTTTTCTAATCCTTTATAGCTGGGAATTCTTCTCTTTTTTAATTTGTATTATTTTGAAACAAAAGTTTAGGTGGGACCCAATCTATGAACCAGAGAAAGGGCATCGATGGGCCGTTGGAGGATGTATGTGCCCCTCATCCTTCTCCACTTCCTTCCCCGGGGGGATTCTTCACGAAACGTGTGAGCTCCTCAGAGCTCCTTTGGAAAATCCTTGGACTGGGATGTTTTTAAGTGTCTCCAGGATGGGATTGGGCGAGAGAGGAGAGACCCACCCCTCATGTCACAGAGTATTTGCTGCTTCCTTCCTGCCCCATGTGTGATGCCCCTACTGCCACCCCTCAGCCATCTGACACCCAAGTGTCTGCCAGGGGCTCTGGAGTAGCCAATGTCCCACAAAACCTTGGGAGAGCAGACTTTAAGGAGCCCAGGTATCTGCTGGTGTTATTTGAACTTGGGGCCCTTCCCAGCTTCCTGTCACTGGTGCCAGGCTAGTGTAGGGGAGAAAGGATTTCTCACTCACTGCAAGCTTCCTGGCTGAGGCGCCTGGAATAAAAGACAGATGGACGTGAGAAAAGTATACAAATTTATTTGATATCAGTTCTACAGTGAGTCAGAAGCCTTTGGAAATGAAGAGCCCAGGCAACAGGGAAAACAGTATTTTTATGGACAGTCATACAGAACTGTGATTGGAGGACAAAAGGGTATGATCGAATGGTAATCTGGGGAGGACTCAGCAAGGCCTGTTTGTTCAGATTCTTCTTGGACAGGTACATTTGAGGATAGGGACATTCTTTTCCTCCAGGTATAGGGAGCACCCTGCTGGAATGAAGGTCTCAAGACCTGTTTTCCTGGGAAGGTCAGCTGGGTTTTGTGGCCGCTTCAGGGTATAAGGCACAAGTGGGATCCTTTCTAGTTTCATGGTCTATTTCTGCTTTTTCCAAAATATGGCCAAGGCACCGTATTTTGGGGTAACATGTCCTGAACCCCAACACTAGCCTGGTCTGGGGGGAAGTTGGAGGACTAAGCTGAAAGGCCAGAGAGCCACGGAGACTGTGGTCTCTACGGTTCAATGTTCCTGGTCTCTCCACGAATCTGGGGTCCACCCGCCCGCCCAGAGGAAAGGTGCTGGGTCTGCTCTCCACGTCCCTACCCTTCTTGCATGCTCCATGCTCCATTCAATTTTTCCATCTCCGTCGGTCCCCTGTATGCCCCCTCTTCCCAGCCCACCCCCACACACCCCCACCTTTGCTCTCCCACACTTTCCGCCCCTATCTTTGTCTCTCCATCCGTTCTCTCTTTAAAAAAAAAAATCCATCCACAGAGCGATTAGATTTGCAAATGAGCGGGCAGGAAACTAGGAACAAAGGGAACCGAAGAGGGAGCAGGTATAATTACTGTAATTAACTCAACAGCAGGGACACAGCCCCTCGGCAGCGAGAGGGGCCTGGCGCAGGGAAGCTCAGACAGTGCCCCCTCCCTGGGGCTGGGGCATCCTGGTGAGGGCCCTGGCTGGGAAGCTCCTCCTGGAGCAGGTGCCTGGGCCAGCATCCATCTCATCTCCTATCCTGGGCTGGCAGGAGCAGGAGGAGGGATCCAGGCTCAGAGACAGGATGTGGTCTCTTGCCCTGCAGAGTGGGGCCGGAGAATAAAGTTGCCTCTTTCATCTCTTATCTGGGCACTTAGTTTTTTTTTCATTCTTAATTAATTTTTTTTTTTTTTTTTAGAGAAAGGGTCTTTCTCTGTCCCCCAGGCTGGAGTGCAGTGGCATGATCACAGCTCTCTGCAAACTCAAACTCCTGGGCTCAAGGTGCACACACCACCACACCTGGCTAATTTTTTATTTTTTGTAGAGATGGGGTCTCTCTATGCTGCCCAGGCTGGTCTTGAACTTCTGGCCTCAAGGGATCCTCCCCCATTGGCCTCCCAAGGTTCTGGGATCACAGGTGTGAACCACCACGTCCAACCCTGGATGCTTAGCTCTTTACCTGCTTTATGACATCCTGAGAGCCAGCTCTGGTTTCCTGGGATCCAAAAATTTCTAGAGGACTTAGAGGAGGAATGTGTCTCTGATCCCATGACACTGTCATGTCTGTGTCCCCAGCCATCCCCAAACGTACACTTCTTGGCATTTGAGGCCTTCCAACGCACCTTTGCAACCTTACCTTTCACAATGGCCTCTTCTCACCTTGTCCTCTAGCCACATCTGACTGTGAGTGGCACTGTGAGCAAGCCCTGCATTTTTGGTTTCTCTGCCTTCACACGTGAAGCTGCCCTATTCCTCCTGCATTGCACCTTCCCAAGTGCCACTTGGTGAAAGGTCCTCTGTGAAGTCTGTACTGATCTCACCCTCCATAGAAGCCCATAGCCCTTGTCTCTTTCATGGCCCTCACCTCACTATACCCCTGCCCCAACTCCTGTCCTTTGGGGAGGGCAGACAGACCCTACCTTTGGATTTCGGCAGTATGACTACCACCTTCGGGGCTCTGTGCCAATTAAACCTCTTTCACTCACCAGTGACAGAATCGCCAACTCACACTGGCACCAGCAATGAAGAAGGAAATTTATCGGTTCAAATAACTTCCAGGGATGTTTGTATTCGGGTGCCGCCGGGGGCTCGAACGTTATCATTACATCTCTCTCCC
>RJWJ010044766.1:0-12026 GCA_004363605.1 Indri indri | reverse complement strand
ATTCATCAAATATTCACTGAATTATCCTTTTAAAAAATTGGGCAACATATAGTCCAGGTATAGAATGTGCCACCTTTTCAACAATGTGATTTAAAAGATAAACAGATGAAAGAATGGTGGATGGATGAAAACAAAGGGCCAGGCTGGTCTCCTGCTGTTGTAAGTTCTATTTCCTCAAGGCTGTGAGGAGACAGCCAAGCTTGTTTGGGTAAACAGATAGAGGAGAATGCCACAGCAGGGTAAGCTTAACTCTGCTGCTGTGCTGACAGCACTGACGAAAGGCCCAGCTCTCCTCAGACTGATCATTCTTTTTCTTTTTTTTCCTGGTCAAGTGAAGCAGTGGGATTGGAGAAAGAACAAAGGAATCTGTAACTAGTTGTGATCAATTAGTTGTAAACACCACTGCACTCGGGACCAATCTTTTTTTTTTTCTTACTTCTTAGTTTTTATTATCAAAACGTTCAAACATACACAGAAGTATATAAGCATACACAGAGAAACATAATGAATTCCCATCACTTGATTTACCTGTATTGTTTTACCTCTGATTGCTCTGTTTTCTGCACAATCCACCACTGGTGGAAACTGGGATTATTTCCAGTTTCTGGCTATTATGAATAAAGCTACCATGACCATTTTTATATGTGGCGTACGATGGACTTATGTAGTGCCCATTTCTCTAGAGTACGTATCTAGGAGAGGAACTACTGGGTCATGGGGTAGGTGTATATTTAGCGTTAGTTTGCCCAAAGTGGTTGTATGATTTATACTCCCACCAGCAATTTGAGAATTCCAGTCTTTCCACACCCATACCCTGGGTAGTATCGTCAGCTGAGAGTGTTGGTCATTTTGAAGGGGTGTAGTGATTCACCACTGTACTTGTAATTTGCATTTTGCTTATAACTAATAATGTAGAGAATATTCTCATGTTTATTGAACATGTGATCATCTTCTTTTGTGAGGTATCTGTCTTTCCCTTATTGACTTCACCCAGAACTATTTATTGAAAAGACCATGTTTTCTCCAATAAATGTAGGGATGCCATTAGCCTAAATCGGGTGACCATCTATCTGGGTAACCATTGATTCTTGACTACTCTCTGGCTATTCCCTTCTTCAGGCTAAGTGTGTCTATCCAGTGAATAAAATAAAAATAACTATCACTTCTAGAAAGACAAATCTGCAAAATTTATCAGAAGTTAATCTGACGCCTGTAATCCTAGCACTCTGGGAGGCCGGGGCGGGAGGATTGTTTGAGCTCAGGAGTTCGAGACCAGCCTGAGCAAGAGCGAGACCCCATCTCTACTAAAAAAAAAAAAAATAGAAATTATCTGGACAACCAAAAATATATAGAAAAAATTAGCCGGGCATGGTGGCGCATGTCTGTAGTCCCAGCTACTTGGGAGGCTAAGGCAGCAGGATCGCTTGAGCCCAGGAGTTTGAGGTTGCTGTGAGCTAGGCTGACGCCACGGCACTCACTCTAGCCAGGGTAACAGAGTGAGACTCTGTCTCAAAAAAAAAAAAAAAAAAAAAAAGAAGTTAATCTGAATGATCTGCTGTGTGGTATTATATATAACACTGACACTTACTGTTAAAATTCTTTGTCAAACCATTAAAATTTCACGAATAAAATTCTGTGAAGTCTCCTTCTACTCTAAGTAAGCTGTGAGTGTACAAGACAATATGCCACACATACATGCTTTTCAATCACTACCCTTTGAGCTTCTAGGTTAGTGAAATGAACTATTTCTTCTTTAAATTTTCATTCTGAAGTCATTTTAGACACATAGGAAAGTTGTAAACATAGTAGAGTTCACACATATTCTTCACTCTGCTTCCCCTGTTAATAAGTTACTGAACTCTAGCATAATCATCAAAACTAGGAAATTAACATTGGTACAACACTGCCAATTAAACCACGGACATTATTTGGACTTCACCTGTTTCCCCTCAATGTCCTCCTTCTGTTTCAGAACCTAATCCAAGATCACACAAGACATTTAGTTGTGTCTCCTTAGTTTCCTCCAGTGTATGACAGTTCCTAATTCTTTCCTAGTGTCGTCAATTTTTTATAACAAAAAAAATCATTTAAAAATTATAAGGATGTATTATTTCCATATTTTATAAAATGGAAATGTTAAAGGCTAGATTTAAAAATAAAGAGACATAATTATATTTTGTTTATCCCAATAGATTCTCCTATAGGCTCTGTTTTGATATAAATAGGAATCTGGTTTTCTACCAAAGATCATTTTAGAAAAAGATCACATGAAAAAGTGAGATACATCTCTGCTCTGTCCGAATAAAACTGTCAGACAGCTGCCACCATTCCAAAAAGATATCAACATAAACATAAAATTATATATTAACTTTCATAATTTTTTTTTTTTTTTTGAGACAGAGTCTCACTCTGCTGCCCTGAGTAGAATGCCGAGGCATCAGCCTAGCTCACAGCAACCTCAAACTCCTGGGCTCAAGCGATCCTCCTGCCTCAGCCTCCTGAGCAGCTGGGAATACAGGCCGCCATGCTAATTTTTTCTATATTTAGTAGAGACGCGGTCTCGCTCTTGCTCAGGCTGGTCTCAAACTCCTAACCTCAAGCGATCCTCCTGCCTCAGCCTCCCAGAGTGCTAGGATTACAGACATGAGCCACTACCCCTGGCCAACTTTCATAATTTCGAGCACAATTTAAAGCAATTGATTGTGCCCATCTCAAGGACTATTAATTCTATCCAAATGTGAGTTAAATATGGGAAAGTGTCTGACACAACGACCTTTGACCTATGAGCTCATTAAAGAAAGGAGATCAAAACATTTGGAAAGGAAATGTAAACGAAATTTTTAAAAAAGACCCACTCGAGTGAATATATCCACTCATCTGTACCTTTTTATCCATGTGATTTAAATGATAGAAAAATCTTTAAAGTAATTACAAAGCATTCATTCAATTCCTTCAAATATATGAAATATGAGAAAAACCTCAAATGCACTGGAATATCCAGGACATTACAAAACAATTATTATTTTGAAGTGTTAAGTACCAGCAAGACTTTGAAGGCAGCTAAATTAAGCCTACACTGTCAGACAGTCATTACCCAACATAATCTCTGGCAATTAGAACAAAGCATGCAGTGTTATCATTCAGTCCAGACAGAACCATAGTGGGATCATCTAAAACTTCATTTTCTAATTTCAATTACCTTAGAAAAGGAAACCTGCTACTGGAATTGTATAGCTTATATAGTCTTTAAACTCAGGGAGGAAAGCAGAAAGATATTAATTTAACATTAATGGAACTCGTTATCCTTTCTGGAGGACTTCATAAGAGTAACAGGATTATTCAGAATAGAGAGAACAAGAAATGTTATAGCAGAAGTCAGGTCTCTGTCTGGCAAGGTACCAAATTACAGGATAACATAACGAATGCCCCAACTTCTTAATCCATGTTAAGAAACAAGAGTCATGCAAGGGCCGGACTAATGAGCATAATCCCAGGGGGCAGGAGAATTGCTTGAGGCTGGGAGTTCAAGACCAGCCTGGGCAACATATCGAGACCCCTCCTGACTCTTAAAAAAATAAAAAAATAAAAAGTCAGAAAAATTAGCCAGGCGTGGTGGCACATGCCTGTAGTCCCAGCGACTTGGGAGACTGAGGCAGGAGGATGGCTTGAACCCAGAGTTGGAGGCTGCAGTGAGCTATGATCGTGCCATGGCACCCAAGCCTGGGTGACACAGTAAGACCCTGTCTCCAAAAAAAAAATAACTAAAATTTTAAAAAATAGTGATAGAAGATGATGGATATAAAGCATGTCCTGGTTTTCTGTCTACTTCGCTACCAGTTGCTCTCCTCCAGACTTCACACAGTCAGAGCTCAGGGCTGAATCCTGGGCCCCTTCCTTTTCTCTTTACTCTCTCCCTAACATAACTGTCATTTTTAGGTTGATGTCTTCAAATTTATATCTCAGTCCAGATGTCTCCTCTGCACTACAGACTCACATGTCTGACTACCTCTATCTCCATTCTACAACAGCCCACGTGTTTCAACTGTAACACATCTATATGATAATAGCTAATAAACATCGAAATATATTGAGCACTTATTATGGGCCACGCCCCCAGTCTAAGCACTTTTCATGTACTAAATCATTTAATCCTTACAACAACCCTACGAGGTAGGCAGATACTAGGATTATTCCCATTTTTCAGAGGGGCAATTAAGGCATACAAAGGTAAGTGCTCAAGGTCAGCATGCTTAACACATGGCAGGGTCAGGGTTCAAACTGAGCTGTTCTGGCTTCAGAGTCCACACTCCAAACAACTATGCTGAGCTAAGTCACTGAAATCTAAGTCTAGTTTCCTCCCCAGGTATCATTCCCATCTCCTGACCCCAGACTTTCTCAACTTAGTAAAGACCCAGGTCTTCTACTAGAAGTTGGAAAGTAGAAGCATCTTTAATTCCTCCCTTTCCCCCACTGCCCCAAACTAGCAAGTTCTGCCAAATCCCACCCTCTTCTCTATCCTCAGTGCATCCTGGATTGTAGAGAAACATCCCCAAGACCAGTCTCCTGGCCTCTGTGCCAATACACCCAGTCTCCAAATGTACCCTACATTCAGCAACGAAAAGGATCTTAAAACACACACCACTTTATGCATTTACTTAAAACCATGAAGTGGCCTTTTCTCACTCTTGATACAAAATCCTCACTATATCTTTCCAATGCTCCTGGTCTATCTCTAAAACTGCATCTCCAGCTACTCTCTCCCATGTACTTTTTTTGCTCTAGCCCCCTTTTTTTGGAGATAGAGTCTCACTCTGTGACCTGAGCTAGGGTGCCGTGGCATCACCCTAGCTCACAGCAACCTCCAACTCCTGGGCTCCAGCAACTCTCCTGCCTCAGCCTCCTGAGCAGCTGGGAATACAGACCACCATGCTTGGATAATTTTTTCTATATTTAGTAGAGGTGGGGTCTCACTCTTGCTCAGGCTGGTCCCAAACTCCTGACCTCAAGCAATCCTCCTGCCTCGGCCTCCTAGAGTACTAGGATTACAGGTATGAGCCATGGTGCCCAGCTTCCCCCCCTCCCCAAACTCAAGTAAGTTTCTGCAAAGCCATTAAGAAATAGACCAGGTGGCTCACACCTGTAATCCCAGCACTTTGGGAGGCTGAGGCAGAAGGATGCCCTGAGCTCAGGAGTTTGAGGTTGCAGTGAGCTATGATCACACCACTGTACCCTAGAGCCCAGATGACAGAGCGAGACCCTGGAGAAGAGGAGAGGAGAGGGGAGGGGAGGGGAGGGGAGGGGAGGATCTCAAATCTTCTGTTTGAGATTACACACAGCAGGATCCCTCTCAGTTAGCTTGGACAAGGCATGATTCTGATACAAAATGTTCAGATTGCAGTGATCTTGGAGCTGGGTGCCTAGCTTCCTCCCTGCTTATCCAACATCCACCCACGTCCCTGTGCGTGTTTCCATTTACTGAAAAAAGGCCCTATATTCCCCAAATAACCAGCAACATCATTTCTAGAATGGAAAATGACCACCTTCTAGAAGGCAAATGCTGGAAAATAGAATACACAATGAGATATGCATGATCCTTTTAATCTTCCCTGTCATTTATTCCTCTTCCTCCTACAAAGGCCAAAAGGCCCATGGTAAAAAGTCTATGACAAAGAAGTAATTTTAAAAATGGGTAAGTTAACATAAGATGAAAAAAGGAGAGATCTTAGACTCTTGCACTTAGAAGAGAGGCAGAGCTAGGAAGCACATAAATATTTGTTGATTCGTAATGATGGAAAGAAAAGTATCAGCTCCATTGGGCCCATGAATCAATACTTGTAATTTAATAGGAAGGACTAACAATCAAATTCCCTGCCCTAGAAAATACCAAAATATCTACGACTTACTGGCATCATCCATAAACTCAAAGTCACCTCCCAGTTCAGAACTTGAAAAGTGATACTGATCCGGGTCAGCCAGGGCGCTCAATAAAATCAGCAGTACCACGGCATTGATGATCTGCAATAAGAAAAAAAAACTTTTTTAAGCAACCCCAGGATACAACCCTTATAACAGAAAATTACACTGACCACGTGGAGTTTGACTTCCACAGCGGCTAAACACTCAATACCAAGACCTGCCCATCAAGGGGCAGGCCAACATTCCCAAGGCAGGAACACTGCTAGACCATTCAGCTGCAGCCCAGATGACAGCAGGATTCCACCTCCCTCCCTCTGGCCTGGACACCCCAGAGCACAACAGTACAAACATAGGCAGCAGCACTGGCGCCAGTGGTTGGAAAAGCACAAACACACTCCAGTTAGCCAAGCACACTCTAATGAGCTAAAGGTAAGCAACCCAAGCTTCTTCAGGTGATCAAACATTTTCACAGGTTCAGTCAAACCATCTAAGAACAAGTTTCAGAGAATGAATGCAAAGCTACTTAGTGGCAGAGCCGCCAAATCTTCACCCCTGCAGCAGCAGCCCACATGACTCCCCTTCTAGCCCAAGCCCACATTTCTGCCTTCTGGATACTGCTAAGGACATTTCCCTTGGCTGCTTCAAAGTTCAGCTCCTCTAAGCTGAAATCATCTTTCTTAACATGTCCCACCACCTCCCTCTGCTCCTCCTTTTCTGTTATTCAGGCACTATGCTAGGTGCTTTATGTGGATTCTCTCTCTTAAGCCCTTGCAAGAACCTAATTGAAGCGGACGCTAAATTATCCCCATTTTGTAGATAAGAAAACTGAGACTCAGAGGTTAAGAATACTACCAAAGAACAGAGACAGAGAGTTAATAAACTGGGGTGATGGGATTTGAATCCAGGAATTTTAACCTCTCAAAGTGTCCTGATCATACTTGAAGTCTGATTGTTTTGGCTTACCCACCCTTATTCCCCACATCCAACCAACTGCGAAGTCCTGACCATTCTATCTCTGCATTTCTATCTATTTCCTTTGTTCTTTCCAATTGTCCTTGCTGAGTAATATGCGTGTGTGTCAACATAGATGGGGCTGGAGAGGCAAATGTTATACAGTTTAGGTGACCCACAGGCTGAGACTGGGTTGTTCCTTGTTTTGTTGTTTTGAGAAGAGGGTCTCTATGTTGCTCAGGCTGGCCTTGAACTGCTGAGCTCAAGGGATCCTCCGCTTCAGCCTCCTGAGCACCACGTGAGCACCACTGAGCCTGGCTGAGCCTGGGTTGTTATTTCTCCTTTTTTCAAAGTTCACAACTTATATTTTATTCAGAAACTTACGAAGTTCTGTTTTATTCTTCTCAAAATGGAGAGAAAAGATGAACCTTTATACATACAAAAGCCTTTTCACCAACATTAACTAAAGGCATATCCTACTACAAAAATCATATTTGTAAATATCTGTTTACAGAAGAGGTTCACATGGAATGTCAGGTTGCTTTACAAAACATCCACTCTAGGATTCATTTTTTAATAGTACAGCATGACATTCAATCCAGAATTCATTTTTAAATGGCAATCCTAAGCGGTTGTTTTAAAGACTGTTGTAGGGTTTGGAATTCTTCCTCAATTTTCCAAATTGTCCAATATGGTATAATTGCTTTTTGAAAAAAATTTTAATAAGAAGAATAGCATTCCCCAGAGTATACATACGTAAGACTAATTTAAATAGATACTACAAGCATGTAATTAAAAAAAAAATTTAAAGGGGCTGAGCACAGTGGCTCACGACTGTAATCCCAGCACTTTGGGAGGCCTAGGCAGTAGACGATCATTGGAGGCCCAGAGATCAAAACCAGCCTGTGCAACACAGAGAGATCCCATCTCCACAAAAAAACTTAAAAATTAGCCAGTGTGGCGGTGCACGCCTATAGTCCCAGCCATTTGAGAGGCTGGGGCAGGAGGATTGCTGGAGACCAGGACTTCAAGGCTACAGTGAGCTATGATCATTGCACTCCAGCCTGGGTGACAGTGTGAGACCTTGTCTCTTTGGGGGGAAAGAAAAAAAGTGAAGGTACAAAAAGGATGTATGGTGGAAAGTAAGTTACCTCCCCCACGGTGGTTATGAGAAGTAACAGTTTCTTGTTTCTTTCCAAAGAGCCAAGAAATTTCACAGTGCATTTTAAATAGAGTGTGATTAATAAAACACTGTTCAAAGGAAACTTTACGGAACATATCTAAGGCTTAAAGGAAGTATGGGCTAGTCCCACAACTGGCATTACGATGTTTGGCAAAGATGTTGTTATTTGATAAATTGTCAAGTTTTGCAGGTATTTCATTCCCTCTATACTCTCATCTCTGAAAAATTATGGAATAAGATCAGATAAAATGTGCTTTGGAAAGTATAAAGAACCACACAAAAGCAATGTATTCATTGTAGTTACCACACCAGGGGTGGGTTTCAAGGTTAAAAAGAAGAAGACAAATCTGGGATTCACGGGCAAAGCTTTAAAGGAAGGGTGGAGTAAGGAGTTGGTGGAGTCGGTTAGCCACATTTAGGAATCCTGTAGGGCTGGGCTACTTGCAGAGTTTGGATAAGCGTAACAAGAAGTCAAAGGACAATATTGCAGAAGGGAAGACTGTCATCTGACCAGAGTTCAAATGAGGGAATACGTGTAAAACACCTAGACTGACCCGTGACTGGCATATAACCTCCACTCGAATTAGTTCCCTTACCTCTTCACACGTTAACAAGAACCACAGAAAAGCTCTTGGCTGGCATCAGAAAATTACTTGTCTTGATCTTCTAAGCCACTGTTATGTATGTAGCTGCTTTCCTGCCCTCCCAGTTCCAAGGGACCGGTCAACTCTTGATCAGCTTGTTATCATCCCCTTGCCTGGTCTGCTCATAACTGCCTACAACATATATGGGTGCTTGCTGAGTGCTCAGGAAGAACTAACTCCCCAGGACTCAGAACATGAGGTTAAATATGGCATGTACTCAAATAACACAAAGCATAAAGCAGTATGTATGACAAGAGCTCTGCAAAAGAATTATGGAAGTGCAGAGAAGAAAGATACCACTGCAGCCTGGGGCTGAGGTGGGTTGGCAGGGACCTGCAACAGACGCGGCAGCATTTGGACAGGGACTGGAACAATGAGGATTTGGAGTCTCAGAGGCGAGGAAAAGACAATTCCAAGTATGAGCAAGGCCACTGGGACAGGGGCCTGTCCTGAAGATAGCCAGTGGTGCGGAGGATGAAGGGAAGTATCAGGGGATGGAACCAGAAATGCAGAATGGGGCCAGGTGGTGAAGAGGCCTCAAAATGAGATTAGGAATTTGGGCATTTTTCCAACAGTTAATGAAGATACTGTGAAAGTCTTTGAGGTGGGATAATGACATGATCAGAGGTATGTTGTTAAAAGATCTCACTGGAAGAGGTGGGGAGGCTAAATTCGATCCGGTGTTAAATAAAAACTACAGGAGTCTATTGTTCTGGACTGAGCTCCCGCACTGGGCACTTAGACCAGACTAAAAACCAGAGTGGAGTCTTCACTCACGCTGAGGTGCCATGAATAACCCAATGTCAGCCAATCAGTTATTTTTCTACTGTTCTGTTTCCCAGTTCCTGCCTTACCAGGAAAATAACTCTGAAATGACCCATCCGCTTTTCTTCATTTCTGCCGCCTTTAGCCCTTTTCTGTCTACAAAACCTCCTCTGCTCAGCTCATTTTATGGAATCAAGTGTTGCCCAATTTTGGAATTGAAAATAAAGCCAATTAAGGTCTTTAAACTAAATTGGTGCAATTTTGTCCTTTGACAGTGGATAATCCTACAGTAGTTTGGCTGACAGGTTATAAGGGTTTTATTCATTTCATCTCTGATTCTCATGACGACCCTGTGAGGCTGTCATCTTCCATGTTAGTTGGAGAGGTTAAGTGACTTTATCTTGGGTCCAATGTCTGGGAGGGCCAGGGTTTGAACCCCAAGGCCTTTCCAAGTGGAGGTAGAATTATTAGAGTCATAGTAACTGACTAGGTGCAAAGATAAAGGAAAGGGAAGCAAACAAGACCCTGGAATGTCAAGCCTGGGTGACAGGACGTATCTTGTCATTAACAGAAACAAGAAAGGTCATTGGAAGGACTATGCCAGGCTGATTTTAGATACATTGTGCTGAAAGTTCCTGTAGGATGTCCAAATAATCACATTCCTAGCTTGTCCTCTGGCCTCTAACCCTGCTCTTTTTACCCACACGTGTGCCCTCTGCTTTGCTGTCTCCTGGGTTCTGACAGCTGGACACTAGTCTTACCTGCATGTCTGCTCTCTCTTGCTCAGAGTCTGTAACATGTCACATGGTGTCTGACAACAGAGCAGAATGGGTCCTGGCTCCTCTGCCTGGCTGTGCCCTGACTGCTCTAGTAACTACCATCGTCTACCCTGCAGCACCTCTAGCCCTGTGGCCTTTCTCTCTGCGCTCAGTCACAGACTGCTGTCCTGGGACAAGTTCCCTGACAGGTGCCTGGTTCTTTATGAGACAGTCCAGATAAAGAAGGCATAGACAAAACAAAGATGCGATAGTACCCTCATTACACATCACAAATGATTCACCTTTGTGCTCTTTCGAAATCGCAGAGTGAAATTTTTGTAACAGAAGGTCTGTGTGCCAACATGTATCTACTGTGTTATTACATAAAACCTCAATTGCTGGATGGGGATTTGGCACCCATGGATGATGTGACTACAGCAAGGGTCCACCAGGACCTGCGTCTGTGCAAAGGGTGGGGGTAGGGCTAGACATGGTAACTATTTAAATACTAAGCATGGTCAGATGGAAAAGGTCAAACATAGGCCAAAGCCCCAAGAACACCGGGGAAGAACTTCCCGAAAGAAAATGGAAATCACCCGATCATCAATTCTGACCAAGAATGAAATATCACCAAAAATGAGAACCAAGAACATGGAGATTATGTAATGACCACAGCTAATCTACATGTAAAAGGACATTTTTATGTTCTCGATGCTAACTTGTATTTGGGTTTTCTTATATTTTGGTCTGTTTTGTTATGTGGTGTACAGACTGTTCCTAGTCTATTTACAAACTGTTCCTATGGTGTCACATATTTTTCCTTGTTCCTGACAATAATTACTTCCACATGTAAATAAATCCAACTTCTGTCCAATTACTTGAACAGTGTTAGGCCCTTGTGTATTCTCCAGGGATCCAAAGTGCTTTTCATCTTTAAGTTATATATCAGATCCCCAATGAAGAGACTTGCAGCTTGAATCTAAACAACTGACAATGTAATTGTCAGCTCTACTTTTTAAAAGCTTCAGTAAAAAAAAAAACTTTAGAACATTCAAACCCACTGATAGTAATTAAACAGTAACCAGAAATTTACACATAAAGTTGTGCCCAAAAATGATCACTGCAGACTTATCTGTAATAATGAAAACTTAAATGTAGAATGGCTACATAATATTAAAGCCAAGTAATGGAATCCTATAAAGCATTAAAATCATTTCTTAAAAGATGTTAATGACAAAAAAATGTTCACAGTATAATGTTAAATGAAAAACAGTACAAAAATTTATGATTCTAATTTTCTTATTTATACCTGTAATATGCTCACATATATAAATCACAGGCTAAAAAACTCTAAAACATACAATAGTTATAAACCAGGTCATAGGTTTGCAGGTGACTTATACCTTTAATTATCATTATACCTTTTTATTATCTTCCAGAGCATCTAAAGCAAGCATAATTACTTTTAAAGTCAGAAAAGATTATTTAAAAGCTTCAAAAATATTTTAATATAAAATACATTCCAGAATATTGTATTATTATTAAACTTGATTCTCTAAAGAGAAAAAACTAATATGGTAAGAAAATGATCAGTAACAAGCAAATCTGTCCAAGCATTCAAATCAAAACTTGGAAATAAGTATAACACAAGGGAAAACATCAGAGTAAAATAGTAATTCAGGTATCTGCCACTTCCGATAATGGCGACCTAGGTAACACAAACCAATCTTCCTGCTGAGGACAATTGGAAAATCTAGACAAAATATAAACAACGTCTGTGAGAAGGCATTAGAGAGTTAACAAGGCAGT
>RJWJ010044765.1:0-12030 GCA_004363605.1 Indri indri | reverse complement strand
TTTGTCACAGATGCTTGACAATCCCTTTACAGTGTCAAGGCACTGTGATATCTACCCATCCACACAGAAGAACTAGCAATTTGGTGAGCTTTGTCTTTAGGACTTGAGGTACATTTTTTAGATTTATTTTCCCATTCATGGGACTTACATTTTCAAGTTGTCTCTGAGGCCTTGCACTCCATTGATTTCTCCCCTTTATTACAATCGGTATTTACTCTTAAGGAAGTATCATCATGTCCAATTGGTGACAATTTGAATCACCAAATTGTTTTCTTCTTGAGATATTTGCATGTCAAGCTCCTTTGCAATTGACACATGAGGGGCTCCAGAATAGGCATGACCAAAGACAGTGGAAACCAGTGTTTCTAGCAAAGAGACAGTTGTGAGCGACGCGCTCACCTGCTTGTCTGAGTTCAGAGGCGTGTGCTGGGCCCACTGTCTTGATTGGTCAAGATGTGTGCCCAATAGTTCACACAGGTCAGGAGATGCTGGTAGGTGAGAAATGAACACCCGGACCTTCTGTTTCCTAGGAGAGGTATTGGTCTCCAGGGTGGCCCACTCATTTCTCGGAACGCATCTGACTTTGATGGGTAGAAAATGGCAACTAATTCTCCTATTTAATTTTTCAAACAGCTTTGCTCTCCTGAATTTAGAGGAACAATGTCTGTATTCAGATTTTACATACGGGATGAAGACAGAAAACTAAGTCCCATAGTGTGAGGGATAGAGCCGGCTTAATTTCACGTCCCCCCAAACCACTGCATACCCATGGTATGTGTTTACGGATGGTGCTGGGGAGGCATCTTTAAGCCCCTTACACAAAGGTCTTTTCAATGTTTTAGTTTGGGATTTTACAAAGTGTGTTCTGGAGAACCTCATGCTATGATATGTTCCCAGGAAGAAAATTTCTAAAGTCAAAAGACTTTGGAACATGCTGCACACTGCATTCCACTCTCAGAGAGCCACAGCACACATGAGCATATTGAAGGCTCTGGGAAATCCTGCAGCCACAGAAACCTGTTTCACTTGAAATATGTGACCCCAGAACCATACCAGAGTGAGTGGTGGAGTGGGGATGGGGGTGGGGGTCAAATACAGCTGCGAAGATTTCCTGTTTACTAGTGATTTTGCAGAGCTCCCTGGGAGGAGGGTCCTTCTTGACAATCAGCTAATTCTGCTGAGAGCTGTTAATGACTCCCAGGCACATTTTTATCTCAAGAAAAAACTTTCTAGGTATCAAAATAGCTCAACAATCAAATAGCATGTCTTAGGAATCAGAGCTCACTAACAGGGTAGATGACATTAATAGCAGCAATAATAAGATAATAACAGTAGTAGTCAGCATTTGGGGGCCCATGTCATGTACTCTGCAGTGCTCAGACACTATTCAGAGCTTTCTCTTGGATTCCACATAGAATACTCACCAAAATTAAAAAACAACAATAACAACAACAGGAAGCAAATATGATAATCCGCACTTGACAGATGAGAAAGCCAAGGCTTGGCAAACTGTCTTGCCCCAGTCCCATAAGCAAACCCAACCCCAAAGCACAAAGCTATTGTCTTCTCCTTGCAGGAGTGGCTTAGTGGGTGGGCATTGAGGAAGAGGCTGAAGTAGATGAGCTTTAAGTCTTCCTCCAATTAAACATGCTTAATGCCAACAAAAAGAAAGGTAAAAATTAAAATTAGTTTGGTTTATATGCCACAGAAATATATATCTTTAAGTCGAGAAAATCTTGGATTTTTTCTCCTTTTGACCATGTGAAGTTCTTTTTTTTCTGAAGCATATTGACTAATGACTTTATAAGAGATGTCAATTTTTCCCCCCACAGGGGAAGATAAAACCACCTTTGCTAACTTATTGACTCTCCTATATAATCAATAGTAAATTAGAGTCCAAATTCAGCAACCCCAGCAACTATGAATTATTGCTGTCAATCAGCCAAGATTCTTGGAATTGCCTAGAATATTAATTTAAGTGTCCATGCTGGGGGAAAAAAGGAAGCCTTTACTTTCATCTACCTCCATCTAGTAAGGGATATATCTGAGGCATTGACTTCTTTAAAATTAACATGGAATACCAATTGTAACAATGCATTGTAGCCCATCTTTCTGAATAAAATAACTTACATTACAGCTGGAGGGTACTCGAAGGCCCCTTGATCCTATACCTTTATTTTTTATAGAGAAAAAAGCCTGAAGTTTAAGGATTGTGAGTTAATAAGAGAAAGTTTACCAAACCCTAGTTATATGTGGTAGGGCTGTAATTAGGATCCAAATATTTTGACTTTTAATGACAGACTTTCAAAACCTTCTACTCCTTTAAACAAAAGCAGGAGGACATTATGGTAGTCTGTGTTCCTGACTTTTTTTTTTTTAAACTGCTTTTAGGAGAGAAAATGTGGGTTTTAGAACCAGAACAACTTGGATTTATATCTCATCTCTGCCACTTTCTAAATGGAAACAGACCCTTAATACGTTTTCTGTCAGTTTTTTCATCTACAAAATTCAGTTAGTGTTACCTATTACAGGGTAATGGTGAGGGTTAAATGAGGTCGTTTGTCTAGGGTGCCTGGACAGGTTCTTCTTTACCTGGATAGGTGGTGCATAGGTGGTGCCTGACGAACGTGAAGTTTATGTAAGATATTTAGAGCATTCTGATCTCAGTCCCTTGATGGAAAAGCTCTGTAGCTGAATTGATGGCATTGGATAGGGCTGCATTGAAAGCAGTTTTGTGTGTGCGAGCCTGTGCAGTGAGTGCAGGTATATGTGTGGAACTTGTGCACATGCTTCCATGCGTGTCAGTGCGTGTCTACTTTCAGTACTGTCGGAAGGACATGGCACAAGCTTTTATATTGTCAGAGAATTAGTTTAACGAAAGTCCCTTGCCAATAGCCTAGAACCTGAGAGACATGGAAGCGTATTTGTCAAGCTCCCTCAATTTCCAAAAAAGAGAGAGCCGTAAGTATGGGAGAGAACAAAATGGAATTTGAGATGTCTGATGGCCTCTCCACAATGTCCCAACTTAATGCTTCAATATCCTGGAGGTGTTCTGGGTAAGATGGCAGGGACTAGGTAACAGCCAATTACTATTATCAAAAGGGTAGGATTGTTCAAAGTAAATTAGAACAGCTGATCAGCTGAGTAAGGTGTGGAACATAAGTTGTAGATGTATTTATTTGGTACATGATAAAAAAGCTTTTTGATAAGATAGAGAATATAAACAAATCAATGAGTTCTAGCTTGAACTTACAGCCAAATCCAAGTTACCTGTGTTTCCACTATACATACATATACACACACATAAATGTACATACACACATATCCACAGGCATATGTATTTATGTATATGTGCGTGCATGTGTGTGTGTGTGTGTGTGTGTGTGTGTGTGTATAGTTTTTAATGCAATGCTTATCACTGAGCCCAGAATTAGAAATGACTTATGGAAAGCACATAATTAAGAAACGCTACAGTCAGGACTAGGATTCAATTTCGTCTCCGGTCCAAGAGAGGGATGGTGTCAGTAGGCCACAGATGCAGTGGAGGTAGGGGGCTCATCTGGTCTGCTTTGTCCCACAGGCTGCCCTCAGCATCCACGGCATGTGTGGGGGACCAGTACTGGGGTTATTCTCTCTGGGAATCCTATTCCCTTTTGTGAACTGGAAGGTAAGGATCCCACACCCCCCTTCACCATTCCCAGCTGAGACTGGGCACAGCCATCTTCTCTCTCCTCTCCCTCCTCTCACTCCTATTTAGAAAGGCTATTTGTCTTTGCCAGGAAAAGAATCCACAGTAGAATTAAACAGAACCTGAGCCCTCCCATCTCTGACTTCAGTGAAGTCTTTTTAGAAACAGAAAGCAAAGAAAGGAAGAGGTAGTCATGAACTACCATATGTCGTGCCATCAAAGCTGACTCTTTAAGGCTTAAATTAAGTCTTCTCTAAATCGAGGGCTCACAAAATGAACTTTAAAATAGATACTGAATTCAGGAACAGTGTAGTTGAAACACAATTTTAAAAATTCAAATTTAAAAAATGTAAATTTCATTTTTTTCTATATATAGTTACAGAAAATTATAACTAACATTATTAAATTAATTAACTAATTTATGTAGGGGAGAAGGAACGAGCCTGGGATATTCTGACAGCTGGATTTTCTTCATTTTGCTGGGCTGGCAAGCTAATAGCATATATTCAAGTTAATATTGGTTGCATGACTATGTAGTAAGTATAAATCAAAATGAACATTTATTTGGAAAAATAATATAATCATACTTTTAAAACTTTTAAAATATCATAATTTTCTCAATCTAGCAAAATTGCCATCCACACACTCACGTGTATGTATTTTTAGAAAATCTTTAGACTTCAGAAAACTTAACTTTATGCTTATTTATGTGTATAGCATAGGGTAATCCTTAAAGTCTGAGTCACCTGATTAGGTCCCTGTGGCTACCTGACCCTACTGACCTCTCTTCTAGATAAACCTTTGGGGGCTAGGTAAACAGAATGATGGGGAGTGAGCGTGTAGGTATTTGCAGCACTTCCCCTGCGGTCTTAATTAATCACTTTTCTGATATTGGGGTTGACAAAGATATTTATGTCCTCGGAGGGATAATGTGAGAGAGGACAATTTTCTAGCCACAGAAAACTATGATAAGTTAGGGTATACTTTAAAACAACTAAAAGAGTGGAACTGGAATGTTTCTAACACAAAGAAATATTAAATGCCTGAGGTGATGGATACCCCGATTATCCTGATTTGATTAATGCACATTACATGCCTGTATCAAAACATCACATATACTCTATAAAGATGGCCAACTATTATGTACCCATAATTAAATATGAAAAAAATTTTAAAAACCTCTGAGCTAGCTACCTAAGATCTCAGTGCATTGTAAACATTAATTTGTTATCTATGTTAGTACACTAAATTCCATCTCTTTAGTCAGAAAAACCACCTTGTTCTAGATAGAGGACAGTAAATATTATAATTTTTCATCACCTCTCCCTTTGTCATTGTTCATGGCTGAGCCTACTGGCTAATCATGGCTCTCCTTCCCACAGAATGTGAATACAACCTCAGAATCTGTTTCAACGTGGCTCTGCAGGCAGCTACTATGGATCAACCAGGGTTGACCCTCTAGTTGAAATCCATCCGCCCTTTACTAGTAGGCCAGGGGTTAGCAAACTATATACCTCAAGTCAAATCTAGCTAGCCCCTGTTTTTGGTATGGTCTGCAAGCTAAAATTGTTTTGACATTTTTAAATGGTTGGGAAAAATTCAAAAGAAGAATAATATTTTATGATACAAATATTACATCAAATTCAAATTTCAGTACCCATAAATAATGGGAACACAGCCAGCCTCTCTTGCTTAGGTATTATCTATGATTGCCTTTGTGCTAAAAAAAAAAAAGGCGGGGGCAAAGTTGAGTATTTGTGACAGACACTGCATAGCTCACAAAGCCTAAAATGTTTATTATTTGGTTCTTATAGTTGAGGATTGTAGACTGCTGATTTAGATGAAGGCACAAGTATGAAAATCACACACATTGATTTCATTTCCCCAAACGATAAAGGAGAAAGTATGCTGCTGCTCTTATCAAGGACTCTTTTTTTTTTCCCCTGAGTAAATGGAGAAGCTAACAAGTTGTTTTCTCTCACAGAGAAGACTCAGCTATCCAATGCAGACCAGAAGCATCAGATGTTATTTTCCAGTGGTCCTGCCTGGTCTCTGCTAGACTGTTCTGTCTCCTTTACAAGATAAATGACTCGTTGACTTTTCACTAACTGTTTATCAAGAAATATAACCCTTAAATGACAGGACTACTAAATATACTTGCTAGTATTTACACTCAAACAAAGAACTCCAAAACCTGGGAGTCAGAGGACTCTGCCAGAATCACTTGGGAAGAGAGACAGGAGTAGGAATTTCTGTATAATAGCTGCCAATGAAAAAATGATGGCATTGTCTCTGTTATCTGAAATTTTCCTTAAATGTGAAACTCTTCTATGGAGAATTGAGGTTTCAGTAGCTTTTTAAGTAGTAAGAGGAAGAAACCAAAAAGAGAACAAAAATTCTTGCTGGAAATCTAAATATAATGATCACTAAGAAATTCTCCAGTGTCTTCATTTAAGAAACAAGTTACTCCTAAATAAAACTGCATTGCAGGAGTCGAAATGAAGGCAGTTTGAGTGGGGTTTTTCCAACACATGTGGCCAAGATTTAGTCTGGGCAGCCAGAATCTCTGGGGCATAGAACTCCTCATCGCCTTACTCTGTCAACAGACAGGTTTGTCAAATCTCTCATTATTTTTTTTTTCTTCATCAAGGGTGCATTAGGAGGTCTTCTCACTGGAATCACCTTGTCATTGTGGGTGGCCATTGGGGCTTTCATTTACCCTGCACCAGACGCTAAGACATGGCCTTTGCCTTTATCAACAGACCAGTGTATGCAATCCAATGTGACGGCAACAATGTCTCCGGTGCTATCCAGCAGGTATGCTGACTTTAGATATGGCGCTAAGTCCCACAGAGTGGGTCACTAGACTCCAGGAAGGTGCATTCTTTAGGGATAAGTCTGAGGAGACATATCATGCTCCCCTATGAGAATTGCTCTGGGCAGTTCCCAGGACGGAAGAGTGCCATGTAGGGCTCCAGCTTTCTGCAGATATCCCTTCCTCTGTATTCAGGCATAAAAAAGTGAACTTGGAAAAAGAGTTAATTGGTGGTATAAGTACAAAACAGAAAAAATGTGGAGGGTTGAACAATAGGAGGGTGGGTATGAGGACCATATGTCCTTAAAAGATTAAAGGATCTGAGAAGAAGAGGTTTGTGAGCAATGAAGAGGATGATTATGGAGCTGAGTTAGGAGTGCTGCCGTGGACCTGTGGCTTCTAAATCAAACTATATCAACACAGGGTTTAACAATGGATTCTCTTTTCTATTTCTGGCTGGGGTAAGTGATCGAAGATATAAAAGTACAGCAGATACTATGGTGTAGGAGGAAGACCATGGCCTTTGAAATCTGAAATACCTGGGTTTTGATTTTTGTTTTACCATTTATATACTCTTTATATTTAGACAAGTTAGTAGCTTGTCACTTCTTGAATTCTCAGAGTCCTTGACTCAAAATCAGAGGTATTAGTACCTACTATACTGGATTTTTGAGAGGATTAAATGAGATAAGATATATATAGCCATTAGTACTATAATTGACTTAAATAAAGGTCCATTCTCACATTCTAATTGCATGTAGGGAAAAGTCTAGAAATGTAGGATTTGCGGTTCTTGTATCCAGAGAGGTACCTCAGTTTGGAGTAGGCCTGTACTTATTCTATTCTCTTTCCTTGGAATGCCAAATCTTGGCCCTGACTACCCTCTTTGTTCAATTAACTACTAATTGTTTTCTAAAAATGAGCTGAGGTATCATCTCACACATCAGCCTTGGTTTGATACTCTTTCTAAATGCTCCCATAATCTTTTGGTCCTATTCTACCAAAAAGTTACCAATCCATTTTATGACCGTCTGTTAGTTCCTATAGGTAGATTTGTGGTTTTCTCATCTTTATATATCTTTTTTTATATCTCTAATATCTGCATAATTCATAGCACTAAATCTGGGTTTAATGCACATCTGGAGGATAAATAATATAGAAGGAATGGAAGACATAGTCCTCCTTGTAATAATTATAATTATAATTCAGTACATACATTGCAATATTCATAATTCAAGTATGAATTGGATCGAGTGGAATACAAAGAACAACTAGTCTATAATTGATTTTTTTTTAAATAAGCAAATAGCAAAAAGTTAAGCTTTGGGGTTTTGAGGGATGCCAGGCCCTAAAATGAACCCTGAGAAGTTATGTCACTGTGGATCTTAACTTTAGAATGCTTGGAACTGGTGACATGTCCTGTTGTCCTCCACAGACCTGCGATAGCTGACACCTGGTACTCGCTCTCCTACCTTTACTACAGTGCAGTGGGCTGCCTAGGATGCATTGTTGCTGGAGTAATCATCACCTTCATAACAGGTTGGTTATAATTCTTCCCTTTGGGACCAAAGAAGATATGGGCTACTTCACACATTGGTGGACTAGGTGGCTAGCTTTTTTGGTTTGATTTCAGGTGCACCATAAAAAGCCTTCTTACCAGAGAGATATGTCTACTTTCTTCAAGGTGACACACAAAAGCATCTCCCTGATTATTATATATCTGATTATTAATACATAACATATATTAAAATATCTCTCATATATAATGTTATGAACAACAAATAAGATACTTTGACTGACACATGACACCCAGAGGCCTGAGTATCAAAAGTCCTCTGTAGTATAACAATCAGTAAATAGGGTTTAACATTCAGAGTGGTACTTTTCCCTTGTCTCAATAAGAGCCTGGAGTTTTTCCCATCACCGTCTTATGATCTCATGAGGTCAGCCTTTGCTAACTTACTAGAAAAGCAGAGGAAAGTCTCGTACTATTGTTTTGGCCTATTGTGTCGTACTATTGTTTTGGCCTCCTTTGGAGGCCACTCCTTTAGGGTCCTGCAGTTCTCTACAGTGAGCAGCTTCACTGTGAGCCATTTTTGGCACCAGTGTTTACCACCTGCGCTTTGTGCCATAGTCTCTCTGGTGGTTCACTGTCCTTTCTGCACCAGAGCCCGTGAGGGATTGGTAGTGGTGGTGAGAGGGAGGGAGGGAATTGGGTGGAATAGACACACCCTGTACTCCTGTTCCCTTGCCTCTTTGGAGTACATATTTTAGCTGAATAAATTATTAAGATATCCTACTTTTCCATTTCCATTCTATACCCATGAACAATGGGTAGTCAATACAAAATCTGAATGGCAACATTTCTGGTGACTGTGTACCAGAAATGTTATGTGCAAAGTCCAATGCCTTATTGTCCTGAGCATATCACTAGCCAGTCACCTCAATTTAAGATCTTGGGTACGATAAGGAATAGAAAAGAAACTTCATAACCCCAGTCTTTCATGTAATAATAATTCTCCAAATATTTTTCATTATATGGATGGTTTCAAATGAAAGATTATTTATTCATTTTGTTTAGATTTTGTCTCAGTACCCCGATGACAGAGGAGGCTTCCTTGATGCTAGTGGGATACAAGTAGGTATATCAGTGCAGTGGTTAGTCAACACTTAGAAGAGAGCCAAAGTTTTAGCTGCCTGAACATTTCCTTCCAAAGCAGGAAATGTGTGTACATGAAATCCTGTGCCTTGCCAGTTTACATATTTTCCAGATGTGCACCAGAATTGGCATATTCTTGTGTTGATGCAGCAGCACTTATATTTGGATTGAAAATTCTTTGGCATCTTGAACATGAACAACTGTTCTAGTATCAATCCCTGTATTTTATTTTTCTCTGAATGTCCTAAGTCTTAGTAAAATATCCTTGATACCAAAAGGGACACTCCATCAGAGTCTAATTATGCCTCCAAATTTTTGGAAACCTTATTGAACCTGGCCACCATGTGTTCTGGCCTCCTGGTCCCTGTCCTCCAAATAAGGCCCCAGTGCTAACCTGATGCCCTCAGGTTTGGTCACTATGGGGCCTTGACAAACCTTCTTAATCCCCACTGAATATTTTTAAAAAAGTCTTAGAATGTTTAAATGTATAATAGTGTCAGTAAAGAAGGACAGAGGCCTATTGTGGGCTTGTTCTTCTGGTGTCATATTTTATCTTGATCTTGCTTGGTCTTAATAGGTGATGATTTCAATTCTGCTTCCTCTAGATAAGCTAGCACTTCACAACATACTATTCATGTTACTTATATATGCTGACAAATGGAATCATGGCTATGCTGATTAGCATTTTCAGAGTACAGTAGACTATACTCATCTGAATCTTACCAAATTTTTTTCTCATTTACCATAAGGCTGCAGGTCTCAGATATAAAGCATTAAGACATTAGCCCATTATTTTCATCTCTTAGATTGAAGTTTAATAAAATAAAACTAAATCTAGCCTACCACCTGTTGTTTTTTTACTTTATAGAAACAGCATGCCCATTCTCTTATTATTGACTACAGTTGATTTCACTCTGTAAAGGTGGAGTTGAGCGGTGGCAACAAAGACCTTACGGCCAGCAAAGCCTAAAGTATTTACTATCTAGCCCTTAACAGAAAAAATATTGTTGACCCTTGTCTCAGATCATTGACCTTGTCAGAGAAATCTACTAGGTTACTTTCTAAATAGTCAGCAATTGTACAGGTCTATATGATAATCTGATATAGCTCAATTGTCTTCAAGATTTCAGTTTGCTGCTGAGAAATCTAATGCAATTCTGATTTCTGATTCTTGTATGTGCCTTACCTTACTTCATTCCCTCTCTTCATTCTCTCTCCCCTCCGTCATACATAGAAAACACATACACATACACACCCCTTCTCTATCTGTTGAAACTTCATGGACATTCTTTTATTTCTAGGCTTCTTAAATTTTATGTTCTTCCATTAAATCCTTTCCGCTCCTAACCTGGCTCTCCTGACTTCCAACTTAAGCCTATGTCTTGTATTCATGGCTTCTACATAGGGTTTTGGGGTTTGTTCTTTGCACAAGTGTGCCCAGTAGAGGATACGAGTAGGGGATGGATTCTATTAATAGGTTTCACTTCTGCACATGGAATCAGTACGTTGGCACAGAGTTGATTCTACTCAGAGGAAGGGGAGCCTTCTTCAAATTCACCCAAAGTTGCAGTACAACTAGTGGCCTTTCCTCTTCAAACCTGAACTCATTTTCTGAGGATGAACTCATCCTCAGGAAAAACCCACTTCTCTACAGGAAATGGTGTCACCCACTTTGACCTTCTCCTTTTTCACATATTATGTCCATAGTCCCATAGTCTCATGACAAACCTGGTCTCCACCAGTTTTCTCAACAGTTCACTGATGCTCAATCTCCAAGGTCTTGCTCATGAAAGAGACTATAAGCTCACAGTTGAGGGTAAATGCAGAACTTCCTATTTGAGAATTTGAGTTGCATTTTCATTTTTAACCTTCATGTCTGTGAGAACCGTAGCCCTATTTTGCTTTACTGTCTACTCTCTCCCAAAGGCATTTTTTTCCCCTAGAAGGGAACAGAATCTAAATCCATATGAAGCAAAGATTTCCTTGTTAGCAAACTTCAGGTTCGGCTCATAGAGACAATAAATGTACTTACCCGTTGGAGTGTTTGATACTTTTGTGGTCCAGTCAGAGACAAAAGTCTTCTCTGTTTGAAACCCTGAAAATGGTTTTGTCCCAAATTAAATTCTGATTCTTAAATTCTAATTCAGACTTTCCCTTGGATAGAAGTTTGAGGAATACCTCCTCCCCCACCCACACATAGAAACATATTAAAGCAAACGGAATATTACAGGCTTTAAGATCACATGTTTAACTAAAGACATGTTCCATCATTTACTAGATTGTAGAAAAGTTCATTATTTCCTTATCCATTAAATGAGAATAACAACATGTACCTAGTTATTGGGATTACAGATAAACTATGTACAATGTGCCTAGTATGTAGAAGATACTAATTGATAAATATTTTCAACAGTAGTAGAATTCTCTTTGGTCAAACGTCTTTTGTCAAGGTGACATAATGTCGGGGAATGCATTACTTAAATTTCAATTTGAAAATTTAAGAATCTACATTTTTTTGTTTATTTCTAGAAAGAAATTTGAGAGAAAGTTTGTGGATGGATACAGTAGCTGGCACACAGGGAGGAATTTGATCAGTGTGTGTAACACATACTCCACTACTCCCTCTAGGGACCTTTAGACTAAACTGGCTATCAGACTAATGACTATCATTGAATGAGATTGACTATTAGTGAATAGTCATCATGACACCAAAATGTGCAAAAGTTCTAGAAGGATATCATCAGCCTCTAAATCTTAGTTTGAATATCAATACAACTCTTGTTCCACTGCAGTATGTGAAGGAATGAGACTTGAACAAGTATGTTTTAAAGATAGGAAAAGGAGGTATGGAGAAAGTCTAGAGTAGCT